>JAEANM010027296.1:0-10569 GCA_017656035.1 Myanophis thanlyinensis | reverse complement strand
TACCTGCGGTTGCATAAGCATTTCACTGCATATCGTACCCATGTATGATTGTGTATGTGACCAATAAAATTTGGAATCGAAATTGAATTGAATAAAAATTAAAATAGAATTAAGAGCTTAAAGAGCTGAAGAGATTAAATCGATGGCCCAAACCCAATTAAAAGTAAAAATTAAACACTAACCAATTAAAAATCCAAAATTTAATTTATTTTTAAAATTTAAAAATTTTAAAGTTTAAAAGCCCGCTAAGTATTAGGCCAGATCGGCTTGTTGGAATAAATAGGTTTTTAATGCACGCCGGAAGGTCTGGAGGACAGCAATTGTCCAAATCTCAGGGGGCAGCTCGTTCTACATGGAGGGTGCAGCCACAGAGAAGGCTCATACCTTTGGGGCTGTCAAACGACATCGTCCCGACAATGGAACCCCGAGGAGGCCTGCCTGTGGGATCATACCGGTCGGCTGGAGGCTGACGGTGGCAACAGGTAGTCCCGTAAGTACCCGGGTCCCAAGCCATGGAGTGCTTTAAAAGTGAGTACTAACACCTTGAATCGCACCCGAAAGGCCACAGGGAGTCAGTGCAGCTCGTGCAGGAGAGGTGTAACATAATCACCCACGCGGCTGCATTTTGCACCAACTGCAGCCTCCTTATCCTGCCTTATTACTTTATAAATAACTCAGAGTGGCAAACATACATCATACTCCTTCTGCCTATTTTCCTGACACCAATAACCTCGTGAGGTGGGCTGAGAGAGAGGGATTGGCCCAAAGTCACTCAGCAGTTTCCATAGCCAAGGCAAGATAAGAACTTGCCATCTCCTAAAAAGGCCAGCATCTTGCAGGAAGTAAACTTACTCAGTGAGGACAGTTGGGAGTTTGCTGGGGATTTTACAAGAAAGTCTCTAACAAACCTGTCACCCAGAGGTCTTTTTGGTAGATAGACATATTTAATTTGGTTTAATAAATATTTTCCCTCAAAGAGTTCATCCACATACCCAGTTTGTTCGGTTGCCAAGAAGCTGTATATACATCTCAATGGAGTCTTCATTCTGGTATCATCTTACCAAGGAAAGTGAACTTAGATCAAGGTGACATAGCAAGAAAATAGTACTTTCCATGGGAAAATAGAACAAGTTCTGCTGTGCAAACATTCTGATTGCATTGAAAGTAGCCTGTCCATTTGCAGGACTCCAATTGTAGGACCATCTCTCCCTTTTGGTCATGGGACTGTGGGCCATGAATGCCCATTTCTCTTTTGGTTGATGGAGGGAACAGATCTGTCAAGTCCTATGAAGCTGGGAAAGGAAGCAAGAACTAAACAGATGTCAGTGATATAACTTTAATCTGGGTTAAATACAGAATCTTAGAAAGGGTTATAGGCATTTTTCAGTCTCATTTATAGTGAAATAATTACGGTGGAGCCTCTCAGAATATTTTCAAATGTCTTTTTGCAGATTTTTCTTTATCTGGATTAAGTTATCATTTCTGAGATAAATTGTGAACTCCCTGGCCCACAATTACTTTGTATCTATCAAATTGTTTATGCCTGTGTTCTCATCCATCCCCTTCCAAGCTTTTCCATAAACTCTCCCATGAGCCTTCTATGGTAGATAATTCTATTTATTTTGGTCTGCCAACTCTACCCTGGGGATAGTGACTGCTGATTTAATAATTTTAGAATATTATTTAGAAATAATTACTTTCTTCCATAGCTCAATGATCCAATCTCATCTATTTTGAGCACACTTTTTACATTTGACATGTAAGAGCTGCCCCTTTTTCAAACTGTCAGTGATAACTGACACAAGTTGCTACTTTTACCTTTTATTTAGTCAGAGCAGAAACTTTGGAATTATGTTCCTTTCAGCTTTGAGTATTCTCCATTAAAATAAAGAATGCTTTAAACAACTATCTGAACATGGTGAAAGTTAGATTGTTTTTCCTCTGTTTAACAATATTGGGTCTGGAATTTAATTTCTTCACAGCGCATAGCAACAGAATAGCAATAGCACTTAGACTTATGTACCACTTCATAGTGCTTTACAGCACCCTCTAAAGCAGTTTAAGAGTCAGCATATGGCCCACAACAATCTGGGTTCTTATTTTACTAATCTCAGAAGGATGGAAGGCTGAGTCAACCTTGAGCAGGTCAGGATTGAACACCTGGCAGTGGAATGCAGAGTTAACCTGCAATATTGCATTCTAACCACTATGTCAACAAGACTCCTATGCTGCTTTATCAGTTACTAATTAGTTCTTCCTTTATGTGGCAAACCAAGTTTATTATGTGATGATGATGATTTTATCTATTCAGTCAAGTCTGATTCTTGGCAATTCCAAGAGCCAGATCTCTCCACATCTTCCAATCTTCCACTACTTCCTTGTTATTATGTGAAAACCTGGAATAAATTTGGAAAACTGATTACATACCAAAGATCTTGGAAAGCCATACTTGTTAATGGAGGTGAACTTTTCAAACAATAACCCCCAATTTAAAACAAAACTGCCATGAAAAGTTAGGCCAAACAATGAGGAACTAATGAATTCCTTAAATATTATTCATCTCCTGAAATCTGACTGCATGGAGAAACAAATCCTTTCTTTAAGAAAAGTGATGATGATGAAAAGATGATCTTCTAGCAGCCTTATTTTTTTGCTTTTAGAAAGACTGCTGTTCTAGCACATTTCTGTGCAACACACTGTTATCTAACAATGCCTGGGGGTTGAAAACAGTTTAATGTTCATAACCAGTGATCTAAGCATATGGAATATGAATGCGAATAATGCTAATTTTGCTTGTATAGATTTAGCAGAATAAGCTTTAGAAAATTGGTGGGAGGGGGAGGAGGAGAGCAGAGGGAATAAGAAAATGAAAAGCCTCAGAACTGAAGATGTCAGATTAGTTCCAAGAAGAAAGCTATTGGGGATGGGTGGGTGGGAAAATTTCTGAAAATTCAGGACATGGCTAGATCATCCAGTGCATTGTGGGTTCAAATGAAGTGATGGAAGAAAGTTTTTGAAGGCAATCATAGGATGTGATGCTGTTGCTAAAAGAAAAAAGAAAAAAAGAAAATGCCTTCAGCTGTAATCTTAAATGTGCTTGCTAGGAAGTAAGTCTCATTGAAGATGAAGTCAACTGTACAAAATTATATAGTAAAATAAAGATACAGAATGCAAATGCTACCACTGCCAGAAAGGAAAAGAGACGTTGGTTCAAAATAGAAAAATGATGTCTCCTTGTAATGGTAAACATGCTTTTGTAAACTTTTGACCAGCTGCTGTTTTTTTTACAACTGGTTTTCAAATGTCTAACCTCCAATTGATCAAGATTGGGCAGCTATCATATTGGTTCTAAAAAGAAACATTGCAGAAATAGTCTAGAATAAGAGACACATTCTTAAAGCTGTCAATATTTTTAGAAAAATCAATGGAAAGATTGGTTTTTAGTACTGTATGAATGAGACTTTTTTTGGGAGGGGGGATGAGTTGAAATATTTTTGCTTAGTTTTTTTGTTTAGATTTTATACTAAGAATGATCAATTCTAATCCCATAAGAAGCTTTTGCATCAAGACTCATTTAAAATGAGGAATGTGAATTGCCCTGTTCACTCAAATAAGTAGGCTTTCACATAGTCTTATTAATTGCATATAGATGTTAGAAGAAATGAATTTTACTGTATTCAGCTCTCCTGTTTTCCCCAACTGAGTATCTCAGAACTGTTTTTGAATATAAGTCTGGTAATTCACATGTGACATGGCCAAAGTTTTGGGAATATATACATCAGGAATTGAAAAGATATAGGCAGTTAAGACTTTATTGAACTGGATGGTATCTCCTTTCAAATCTAGACTTCTAGTCCCTTTTTCTCTTGTTCTCTAGCTGTCTCCTGGGAAAAGTTCAAGAGCTCAGGAAAGAAAGCATCATTAAGGAATAGAGATAAAGTCCTTCCTTTTCTTGAAGTAAATGTGTCAGGATGACAGCCAATAACTTGGTTGTAGTTCCCGGACACTCTTTCTTTGCATGAATTGAATTCAGGTGAAGACACTCAGAGTCAACAACACAGCATGCCTGGATAATCATTTTTATTGCATACCTGGACAAAACCACTTAAAATAGTTGACTGTCCCTAGTGAACTTGAAAGTATGGTCTCTCACTCTATCCTTGTGCTATCTTTTTCCTGCCTTTGAATGCAGTTTTTGCATTATGTTTTCTGGACTTGAAGTTGGCAGCTGTTAGTTATTGCATAACTGATGTCTCTGCCCTGAGAAATTCTGGGATTCAGTTCCCATAGAGCTCTGACTGGTGCAATGCAGTTATGTGATGCAGTCATCCTGCCTTTTAATAGACTACTGGAACTTCCCAGACCTTGTAACTACTTGACATGTATTTAGGTATTTAATAGGATACATTAAAATAATCCATGCAAAATAGAATAGAATCAGACTGATCAGCTGTAAAGGTTGAGCTCCAGGATTTGGCCAAGTAGGTTAATCAGATTGGCAAATAAAAAAAAAGTCATTGAATGCATTGGATCACTGGTGTGGAACCAATGAAGTGGACTTACCCAATGACTTTATTTCCCTGTAAATTGCATACATCCCAACTGCCCAAAAAAGGAAATTTTGCACACTCTCTGTTCTATGTTTCAGAAATGTATATGAAAGAAATACTTTTATAAGAGAAGACCTTATTTCCAAGAGACTTCTCCCTAATCCTTTCTATTGTTCTCTGTTCTTCTTCCTTAGTAACTGCTAACCCATCTATTGTATTTTCAAAAAAGTGTGATTTTCTTCTCAGAGTTGCACTTGATGACTTTAAAAATCCATCCCTCATGTAACTGAAAGAAAAGTAAAAGGAAATTTTATAACAGACAGTTTGCTAATATGCACAGAATGGGACTACGGCAGTGTGCTTTCATTTAATACAACTTAAAAGGTTCTTAGGATGAAGCATATTTAAAGAAAGGAAAATTTACTAACTGCTGACATTAAAACAATGACAATGAAGAGATTAAATATGCCTGTAAATCTCTTGTACATCTGAAGACTATTTAAGGTTTACTGTGTATTATATTTAAATATTGCATCTAAATAGAAATATGAGCCTACTTTATGCAGGCATTAGATAGATTTCTAGGGAACCTTCTTTATTTCTTAGTGTTTTTCAGTGTCAGGGATAAAGCTGCAAATTTATGCTGTACATAGCATGAATGTTAGCTAAAATAATTACCTAGACAACATTTGCATTTGAGTAATGTGCCGCAATATTTCTGCTTTGAACTGTTTTGTTGGAAAGTCATGGCCACTTGGTGAGAAGGACTAATTGTCTGATTTCATGTAAGAGACTTTTAATCATATTGAATTTAACTGGGTTGACATTCCTACTTTGGAAATAAGCTTGCTGAGTATTATGCACTAAAGGCAGCCAGTAATACATAAAATATGTTTATATAATAATTAGAACTGCAGAAAAAACAATTACTACCAACCTGCTTTTCATTGAGGACCTGTACACTGCACGAGTCACAAAGAGGGCTGGGAAAATATCTATAGACCACTCACATCCTGGACATAAATTGTTTTAACTCCTACCCTCAAAACGACGCTATAAGGCACTGCACACCAGAACAATTAGACACAAGGACAGTGTTTGCCCGAATGTCATCACTCTGCTAAACAACTAATTTGCACAACACTGTGCATTTAGCTTCAATTTTCTATTTTTCAGCTTGAGTGATCCTTAGTATTACTTCACAATTTGCTTGAATGTTCACTACTCTGAGTAATTTAATATCATCTGCAAACTCAACCATTCGGTGCTCATTCCTAACTCCTATCAATAACTGATATCAGATAGACATTTGTAAAATTCCACTCTTGACTGTTCGCCATTTGAGAACAGTCCATCTATTCCTATTGCTTATTTGCTCTTGGCAGTTAATCTGAAGACCTCTTCTGTCAGAATGGTTCAATTTGTTGAGGAACTTATGGCAAGAGGTTTGAGCAAGATGAACTTCATGCCTGTACATGTATATCTTCTGATAATGGAGCAGCTCTAGCTAAGCATTTGTTTACATTTTGTTAAAAAACCAATAATGATCATGAAGACATTTCGAGTGACAAAAATGCTAATATATTCTCAACAAATCTTGTTTTTCTAGGTGCTTAATAATTCTATTAATATCATTCTTATAAATAATGCTTCTGTCATTTCACCTAAAAGGGAAACTTAATTCATTTATATTTCTTGGGTATATTATAGATCCATTTTGAAAGGATTTTTTGTCAGGGCTCTATGTGAGGAGACACATCTTTGAAGCAATGTACAAAATAATGTGTCAGAGAATAATATAGGGGATAAAATGTAACTTCTATGTTTCCTTCCTATACAGCGGTTAATATGATGCTTTCAATCTTCTTCTTTCAGCTGTTCTGGTTAGGGGCCACCACAGCGAATCATCTGTTTCCACCTAACTCTATCCTCAGCATTCTCTACTCTAACCTGAGCTGCTGTCCCTCTGATGTGCTCATTCCTAATCCTGTCCATCCTAGTCACTCCTAAAGAGAATGTCAACATCCTCATCTCTACTACCTCCATCTCTGCTTCATATCTTTTCCTCATTGCTACAATCTCTAACCCATACAGCATAGCTGCACTCACTACTGTCTTGGACACCTTTCCTTTGATTCTTGCTGACACTCTTCTGTCACACAACACTCCTGACACCTTTCTCCACCCATTCCAACCTGCCTGCACTTGCCTCTTCACCTCTTTTCCACACTCATCACACTGGACTGTTGACTCTAAATACTTAAACTCCTGCACCTTCTTGACTTCAGCCCCCTGTAACCTTTCATTCCTCTTTTTTCCAGAGCATACCTCTACCTTTCAAGGTGTTCTTCTACCTGCTCTCTGCTCTCACTACAGATCACAATGTCATCCACAAACATCATTGTCCATGGGGATTCGTGTCTGACACCATCTGTCAACATGTCCATCACCATAGCAAACAAGAAGGGACTCAGAGTCGATCCTTGATGTAGCCCACCTCCACCTTGAACTCCTCTTTCTGAACCTACAGCACATCTCACTACTGTCGTACTCCTCTCATACATATCGTAAACTACTCTGATGTACTTCTCTGCCACTCCTGAAATCCTCATATAGTACCATAGCTCCTCTTGGCATTCTATCGTATGCTTTCTCTAAATCCACAAAGACACAATGCAGCTCCTTCTGACCAGTTCTATATTTCTCCATTAACATTCTCAGGGCAAAAATTGCATCCGTAGTGCTCTTTCTGGGCACGAAGCCATACTGCTGTTCACAGATACTCATTCCTTTCTTAGCCTAGCTTCCACAATTCTTTCCCATAGCTTCACTGTGTGGCTCATCAACTTTATACCTCTGTAGTTTGCTACAACTCTGCACATCACCCTTGTTCTTAAAGATCAGCATTAGAACACTTCTCCATTCCTCAGTCATCTTCTCACTCTTAAAATCCTGTTGAACAAACTAGATAGAAACTCCACTGCTGTCTCTCCTAGACACTTCCACACCTCTACAGGAATGTCATTTGTACCAACAGCTTTTCCACTCTTCATTCCCCTCAGTGCCTTCCTCACCTCACCTCATCCTTTCTAATCTTTGCTACTTTCTGCTCTACAATATTCCCCTCTTCCCCTCTTCTTCCCCTCTTACTTTCCTAATTCATCAGTTCATCAAAATATTCCTTCCATCTTCTCTGCCTACTTTCCTCATTAGCACCTTTCCACCTCTGTCTTTAATCACCCTTAACTTTTTGCATATCCTTCCCATCTCCATCTTTCTGTCCTGCTAATCTGTACAAGTCCTTTTCACCTTCCCTCATGTCTAACCTAGCATACAACTCATCATATGTTTTCTGTTTGGCCATTGCCACCTCCCTCTTCACTCTATGCTGCAATTTTTTTGTAATCCTGTCTACTGTCTTCAATCCTTTCTAACTCCCACTTCTTTTTAGTAGCCTCTTCCTCTGGATGCTGTTGTCCTGTTCTTCCTCATTCCACCACCACATTTCTACATAGAATGTAGTCTACCTGCACACTCCTACCTCCACTCTTATATGTAACTCTATGTTCCTCCCTCTTCTGGAAATAGGTGTTAACTACAGCTATATCCATCCTCTTAGCTAAGTCCACTACCATCTGTTCTTCTAGGTTCCTTTCTTTAACCCCAAACCTGACCATCACCTCCTCATCACCTTTGTTCCCTTCATCAATGTGCCCATTGAAGTCCACCCCAATCACCACTCTCTCCTCTAGAAATACTCTCCATCACATTATCTAACTCATTCTAGAATCTCCCCTTCTCTTCTAACTCACACCCTACTTGTAGAGCATAACTGCTGACCACATTCAACATTACCCCTTCAATTTCCAACTTCAAGATGATCACCCTATCTGACACTCTTTTTACCTCTAAAACATTCCTCACAATCTCCTCCTTCAGGATCATTCCTACCCCATTTCTCTTCCTATCTATACCATAATAAAACAGTTTGTATCCCCTCCAATACTATGCACTTTGCTACCCTTCCACCTGGTCTCCTACACACACAGTATATCTACCTTTCTTCTATCCATCATGTCTGCCAGCTCTCTACCTTTCCCTGTCATTGTTAAGATCTCTATTTTCAAACTATACTCCTGCCTTTCCTCTTCTCTCTCTGTCTACGAATCCTTCTGCCTCCTCTCCTTCTTTGACCAACAGTAGTCCAATTTCTGCCAGCTCCCTGTAGGTCAACAGCACTGGTGGTGGTCGTTGTTAACCCGGCCTTGACTGATCTGGTATTGAATTATTATTGATGATTCGCATGTTTAAATTTGACTGTTTTTATGCCAGATGCCCTTCCTGATGCAATCCTCTCTATTTATCTGGGCTTGGGACCAGCACAGATGTCACTGGCTTGCAACCCCTGTAGGTAGATTAATATGATGCTTTAAACGATTAGGCAAAATTGAAAATTAGTGAAAGAATGACTAGAAAAAAATGAGATAAACAACAAAAAGCAAGTTATTGTATTTTGTGCAAATGTGAAAGGTGCTGGAGAAAAGAGCATTAATTTAATATTATGAGAAATATTGATGTTAGTTACCATTAGCATCAGAAAGAAATGTGGATGAGGAGCTCTCTGTAGAACTGTGTTCCAATAATAAGTATATTAATTTACATTATATTTGTAATTCTTTGTACCATCTTGTAAGGTTATATAACCCTTGTAGGCTTCATGGCTGTTTGGCAATGTGTTGGTCAAGAAACCAACATGCTAAGAAACAAAACTTTATTGCTTATCTCCAAATGCTTTCATTCTTTATTTAGTGTACATCTTTCCCACAAGTGTTTTTGAGGGACAGATCCTTCCTTCCTTTCCCCCCCACTCCCTTCCTCCCTCCCTCCTTTAATTTTATGTATTTTTACAAAAAGAAAAGCAGCACAACTTTTACAAATTTTTACTAGCATTCTTGGAAGAGAACTGGTGAGCAGAGCCAACATTTTTCATCTTTTGGTCGCTGCCCAGTTTACAATCTGTCTCGTTAAATATTAAAATGTTAAAAGTGAAAATTGCTTACAAGGTATGTGCCTAAATATCTTGTTCTTTCTCCTGCGATGACAAGCGGAAGTCCTAAGTGCCTGATAATACCATCCCTCAGTGTAGATGTTTAACTGTTTCAGTATGTGAGCAGCACTAACAATTTCTCATACAGTCATGACAATGGCAAATTACATGCTTGGGCAATTTCTTGAAATTGGGGCTCATAAGTTAAGGTTTCCATGGCAATGATAACTCATTCCTGTCACAGAGATGTACAGCAGTATTTTTGAGTATTGTTTCTAATGCTTTTAAAATGATTTTGTAGATAGTGCATTGGGATTTAAGATTTAAAGGCTTCCAAAAATTGGATTGCATTCATAAATGAAGACTTTTTAAAAATTGATTAGACACTGTATATAGAGATGAAACTAATACAAATTATTAATAATAAAGGATAAAATAAAAAAGTGTAAAGTACAAAGAAAAAAAGAAAATGAAGCAAATACCGTTTGTATGTTCTCATCTTACAACCTTTTCAAGTCCATACTTGAATGAATTTCAATCTTATCCAATAAAATGTATTTCTTTTCCATAGCATTATTTAGTCTATCATGAATAGCAGAAAACTTTAAAATTCTGTACTCATTTCTCCAAAATCTCCATGCATCTATTATTTTGTTTCCTTTTGGTGCCCTCTAGTATCCAAACTTCAAAGCCTCACATTATTTTTAGTTTCCTTTTGAATGAAGAACATAAATAGTTTCCCACAGGAAGGATTCTTAAAATTTGCAAATGTTATTACATCCATCACAATCTTTATTCCATTTATAACCTTCTAAAATCAACAGTCTAATCAACCTTTTGTTATTAATTCTAGAAAAAGAATTCTTTAATCTTTAAACAGATACTTAAAGCTCCTTTCATAATAGAATAGAATAGAATAGAATAGAATAGAATAGAATAGAATAGAATAGAATAGAATAGAATAGAATAGAA
>JAEANM010027295.1:0-10569 GCA_017656035.1 Myanophis thanlyinensis | reverse complement strand
CCCGGAGGTCTGCAATAATACGAATCTCCGGGGGAAGTTCATTCCATAGGGTGGGTGCTGCCACAGAAAAGGCCCGAGGAAGCTTCTTTATTTTAACCCAGGAAGCTTCTGATAGAGAGTATCCCTTCCACTGAACTAAATACATTAAAATTCCTCAAAGTATTTTGGAGTCTAATTTTTTTTTCACTTCATAATGTCTCCACCCTTTAACCACTACAGGGCTAGGGAGTGCAGGGGCTTGGAGTCTGGTTTGAGAGTCCACTTGGCACTTGAGTAAACTGCTGTGGAATACTGGATGCACTTTTCCTAGCAACCTAGGGAGGCTGAGTTGCACCGGTTTATTATCTTAACTATGGGGGAAAGACCCAGGAACTTTGGCCCCAATTTCTTGTTGGGTATCTTCAGTTTTAGGTACTTTGTTGACAGATATACTCATTCTCCCACTCCGAAGGGAGTTGGGTCGTTTCTATGCTTGTCTGCTTGCTTCTTATACACCTTAGCCGACTTCTTTAGTGCAGCTTTAGTTTTCTCCCATCCCTCCCTCAATGAGTCCATCCACTCTTGCAAAGACATACGAAGGGGGTTTCTGGGGCAGTTCAGGCATTGGGACAAAGTCCAACCCACTGGTTGCTTGAAATGGCATTAGTCTTGTTGTACTGTGGACAGTATTATTGTAAGCAACTTCAGCAAAAGGCAAGAGATCCGACCAGTTGCTCTGCTGATAGTCCACATAGCATCTCAAATATTGCTCCACTATGACTTTCGTGCATTCAGAAATTCCATTCGTAGCCGGATGAAACCCCAAGCTAAGTCCTTGGGCTGATCCTATCAACTTCAAAAACTGCCTCCAAAACTTTGCTGTGAACTGCACTCCTCGGTCGGAAATTACTCTCTTTGGGGCTCCGTGCAATCAGTAGATGTGTTGGATGAACAATCTGGCCAATTTCTTGGCTGAAGGAAGACTGGGTCATGCCACAAAATGGGCTTGCTTGGAAAACAGATCAATGACCGTCCACATGACTGTTTTCCCATCGCCTGAGGGAGGTCGACTATAAAGTCCATGGCAATCTCCTCCCATGGCCGAGAAGGTTCAGCCACTATTTGCAGAAGGCCAGGGGATTTTCCAGCCTGGTCTTCATGGTGGTGCAGACTACGCAGCTTTTTACATAGTCCTCCACCTCAGGCTTGAGGCGCGGCCACCAAAATTGCCTCCACACTGGGTAGAGGGTCTTTAGGAACCCAAAATGGCCAGCTGATTTTGCTTCATAGCACTGCTCCAGGACTTTGATGCATGGGCTGGTCAGGATGTAAATCTTGGTGCCCTTCCACGTGAGGCCATTGCAAATCATGAGGGAATCTCAGTTGTTGAGGAACCAAGGATCCATGTTCAATGCGGCAACAATGTGATCCATCAGTGGGTGCAGGCCACTTGGAGGGCAATGTTGGCTCTGAGCTCTTATAGCTACCTGGGCTGCTGGCTGTGAGGAGGGTGACACTGGTTGGATAATTTCTTCCTTTTGGCTGTTGAACTGTGGTTTCCAGGACAATGAATCCACGAGGACATTCTTCCCCTACTCCAGGATGTGTTTCAATTTGAAACATTTGAAATACTGGGTCCATCACACTTGTTTGGGGGATAACTTCCTCAGATTCCTCAGCGCTTCCAGATTCTTGTGATCAGTCCAAACTTAGAATGGTATTTTGCTACCTTCGAGGAAGTGCCTCCAAGAGAGTAGCACCCAGCATATGGCATACACTTCCTTCTCCCACACCGCCCAGCTCCATTCTGTGTCAGTCAGTTTTTTGCTAACGTAAGCACAAAGTTGGAGCTGATCTTGGGGGTTCTCCTGGAGAAGCACTGCTACTATTGCAACATCACTGGCATCTGCTTGGATTACGAATGGCCTTCCCAGATCAGGATGCTGAAGGACCAGTTCTTGTGCAAACAATTGTTTAAGGGCCTCAAACGCCTTTTGGTATGTCATTGTCCACTGCAGTGGCTGAGTTGGTCATGATTTGGGGTTTCCCTCCCCTGTTTTCAACAGCTCAGTTAGTGGCAGCACCACCTGGGCAAACATTGGAATGAACTGCCAGTAGAAATTGGCTAACCCCAGAAAACTTTGTAGTTGTCACTGGGTCCATGGAGGTTGCCAGTCTAATATGGCCAAACCCTTTTTTGGGTCCATCTAGATTCCATTGTTGGAGATTCTGTAGCCTAAGTAGTCTATTGCATCATGGTGAAATTCGCATTTTGACAATTTGGCATACAGTTTGGCGGCGAGTAACTTCTGTAAGACTTGCCAGACTTGTTTTATATGGTCCTTGAGGGTCTCGCTAAAGATAAGAATATCATTCAGGTATACCAGAACCCCCTGGTAGAGATGCTCATGAAGGACCTCATTAATTAACTGCATAAACACAGTGGGAGCCCATTGTAACACAAATGGCATCACTTTGAACTGGAAACTTCCTAAGGGGCAGTTGAAGGCAGTCTTCCACTCATCTCCTTCTCTGATTTGTACTCTGTAATATGCTTCCCATGAATCCAGTTTTGTAAAAATCTTTCCTTTGGCCAGGTGGTTTAGCAAATTTTTCATGAGGGGGAATGGGTAGGTGTTTTCGACACTCATGGCATTGATCCCACAAAAATCCACGCACAATCTCATCGACCCATCCTTTTTCTCGCAAAATAGGATGGGGGCTGCCACCCGGGAATTTTCTGGCTGGATGAAACCCCGCATGAGGTTTTTGTCAATATACTTCTTCAATTTGGCCATCTCCTTTGGTATCATTGAATACATCTTTGGTTTTGGCAGTGTGGCCCCCAATACAAATAAATAGCACAGTCCATGGATCGGTGAGGGGGAAGCACATTGCATTCTTACTTGCTGAAAACTTCCACAAGGTCCTGGTACTCCGGAGGCATGTCCACCATGTCTGGGGCAACCCCGAGGGTGGCAGCTACGTTTTTCTCTCTCTAGTCGCTGGCTGATTAGTATACTCAAGGTTGGGGAGACCATTGGGTAGTGGTGGAGTGGCTACATTCAGATTCCTAAAGCCCCTTTCCCACATAATGGTTGGGCCCCACTGGTTGAGCCAAGACAGTCCCAGCATTAGGGGATCAGTCAACTTGGGACCCACCATGAACCTGATAATTTCCCAATGGCCACCAACCTCCAAGCAGAGTAGCTCGGTCATTAGGGTGGCTGGTGTGCCACCCATCAGGGTCCCATCCATCTGCTTAAATTGTATTGGCCAGGGCAGGGGATGGGTGTGTATGCCTAATTCCTAAACTATGGCCTTGCTCCTCATACATCTTGTGCACCCTGTGTCTAGGAGAGCATCTATGGCCTTCTGTTTCCTCTTTTGAGGGATGATCAAGCAGGTCTCAATTAGGAAGGGGGGATGTCCACACTCCCATTGGGTTTATCGCTGGTTTCCTTGTCGCTTGGCTCTGGACTACTCTGAGGAATCGAGGCATTCTCTTCCTCAAGCATTGATTCGAGGGCTTGCATCACTTGCTTAGCGGATTTCCCCCCATCTTTAGCCTTGCGTGGAGGGGCCTTCCTTGGTTTAGCTGAGTGCTTTCCATGTACAGTTGCTCAAACTGCTCCTGAAGGCTTTCCATTGACACGACGCAGGTGGGGGGCAGGATTGCATGTTTTTCGGCTCTGTTGCTTCCAAGATTGGCTTCTCCCTCCAGCCAGACATCGGGTGAGGCAGGGGGTGAATCCCAGCCTCTGGGGCACTCTGCAGCCCCTGGGTGGCCATTACTGCTCCAGCTGGAGTTGGCTCTTCTTGGGCACTTGACCAGATCAGCTGCACTTTGGGTCAAGCCCCTTGTAGAAGTTCGGGCCCCCATGCCTGTCACTCCTACCATGTTGATCAACATTGTCTCCATCAGGCTGGCCAACTTATGCAAGTGAACCTGCCGCAGCATTTTTCACTTCCATCTTCTTTGAGCTCTTGTGCAACCGGAGGGTTTGGGAGAGCACCCGGGGCTCAAGACACTGGCTGTTGTTATTGATGGATTTTTCTTTTTGGGTGATTCAGGATAATGTCAGTGTTCCACACAACAGCAGTAATGCAATCAGAATTCCAAAAAGACGAAAGTCCATAGAATAAGATTTTATTGAAGACACTGTAGTGGTATGGTCTGGAGAATCCTGAATCTAAAATTCCCAGGCTTTCTCCACCCAAGTAAAATTGAAAGTTCCACCCCACTAATTATTACATGTTAATTTCTCACCAACCCCTTCAAAGAAAGTTCCAACATTTACTTCAGACCCTCCCCTCTCAGTTGGCCACAACTCAGAGAACTTTCACATGAGAAACTATTTGAGAAGAATGCAAAATAGATAACAGCCTCCAAGTCAGTTCTATCAACCTCCATTCCCTCAACATGTTGGCCTTGCAGAGAGAAAATGTATCAAAGCTAAAACGTGCAGTATAATATGCAAAAAGCAATTGGTAATACTTTTCAGTAGAAAAACCCCCCAATCCAAAACTCTCCTTTTAATCTTGACACTCGCTATGTAAATTGGCCACCCACTCCACAGCCTCTCCCCTCAATGTTGGGTTACTGCCACCACCATAGCCCATTGGGATGGATACAACTGGGCATACTGATCAAGGTGGCTTATAGTTTGGCTCAGATACAATGCTTTATGGTCAGGATTCCCATCAAATGTATATGCTAACAGGAGAGGGGCCCAGACCATCAGAGGGGCCCAACCCCAACATTCCATCCACGACTACCCTAAGGGGTTGCTAAGGTTGGATGACCACCACAGTCATCTGTGTTGCCAGGTGCAACACCCCATTGTCCTGCTGGACCCGAGCTCCATTGGCTATCACTACCCAGAGTCACAGTTTCTTCAATAGCCTGGACCATGCGACTGTGGCTGGGCAAAGAATATGTCTGACTCATCACCGCCATTGGCCTTGCCAAATTCTGTCGCCGCCTTCCCCTTGCCAAATTCCCCAATTGCTCTATCATGGCCATCCAAACACCTACATTCACACAGTGCTCCCCTCCACCTACTACTTTTCATAGTCCCCTCCTTGTCATCGCTGTGCTGTCAGTGCAGTCTTATCCTCATCTCGTTGTTAAACCATGACCCACCCACTGCTCGTGTAGCCAGCTATTCATCATGTAGAGATGATAGCCGCAAGTAGGAAGCAGGAAGCAGGAAGTCCCACAGCAGCTCAATGGAGTGGCAGCGGTCCTCCGGGCTTCGACCAATGGCTCAATAAACCACCCAGAATCATCCACAAGACCTTGGCGGCTGCCGTCTTCATGAAGCACCCTACTCTCCACCGCAAAATGGTGAACCCTGAGGAGATTTGACACTTTGCTTAAGTAAGAATCTGCAAAATTCTATTCTTGACAGTGAGAAGAAATTTTGTCTGAATAAAGAAGCATCTGAATTCTGCTTTTAGAACTATGAACATTCAAGCCTCGTATTCCTTTATTAGCTAAATATTGTTCTCATGGTCAGAATAAACAGACATTTTATAAAGGATTACCAAGCCAACAATATAGTTACTTCTGGGACCTTTAAAAAAACCTTATAAATCAGATTCACCTGAGCCAGCACTAAATTAATTCTCCCATTTTTATTGAGCATGGAGATTTCCTCCTTTATTCATTTCAACACATATCTTTTCAACAGCTTTTACTTTATGCTTTACAATAACAAACCAACCTATGGTTCCATAATTCTTATTCTTAATGTAGATAAATCACAGGTAACTATAGGCTGATATGTTATTATAAGCAGAGGTAATAAAATATATGAGTTATTCTCAGGAAACTTTTCAGAAAATTATTTCAAACTTGTAAGGAATCCTTGGAGTTGGGTAGTTAATTAATTGAAATAAATAAATAAAAACTTACCCTATTTTATTTTATTTTAACCTTTGGACTATGTGATTTTACTTTATTTATTTATTCTTGAAAATATTTTTTTCATTTTAAAGTCTGCCAACTTATATAAGAACAAACTAATTTGAGACTATAAGTACTTAATACTTTTAATAAACCTGGCCTAATGTGAAGTCAATATGTAAGGACAAAGATATTTATTTAGCATTAATAGTAAGTGTTTCAAAAAAAAGTAGACACAATCTTCAAATAATTGGCCAAACATATATAGGACTTGGTTCTTATATGCCTATGGTTTTAATATATTTTTATAACAGTGGTTCACACATTAATGTACCTTGTGATTTTATTTTTATTTTTTCAGGCCATGATGAATGTCTGCTGAAGGCATATACCATCTGCTAAAAAGCTGTTGTTAGTGATGTGGAAGTTATGTATGTGGTGATCAGTCTATAATAGTCAAATCAATAAACAATGGAAGTTACAGCAGTTTGACAAAAAAAAAAACCCTGCAAATTCATATTATAATACACTGTATGCTTTGGGAGGTGCGAGAATCTTACTGATGGGATACTATTTCTCATACATTTAAATTTTGTAAATTGTTAGCTAGCCATTACAGATAAAAAAAGAAAGATCTATTTTGCATACAAAAGAGATCTATTTTATATACCAACACGCATATATAAAAATATGCTTTAAAGTACACAGAATAATAGCTTTGTGTGGAAAATACCAGGGATTGTTTATTCCATACTAAAAGCCCAAAATACTTGAGAAATGTCTTGTACTCTACATAAAGAAAAAAAATCCTTCTCATCTCTGTAGGTGGTATGTATCTTCCTCAATCTTGTGTCCTCTTCCAGAAGTCTTGAATTTTGAGGGTTCTGCGCAGCATTTTAGCTGTTCCTAGCGTTGTTCTGGATGGAGACCTCTGAAGCTGTTCCTGGAATTGTTGGAATCACTCCCCCAACTTAAGAATCACAGTCCCAAGTGCCCCAACGGAACCAATTGGGCCTTTACTTTCTACATCCTCTCTAGTTCCTTCTTCAGGCACCAACCCTTCTCCAACTTCTCATATGCTTTTTTCCTGATGTTGCTGACACTTGCCACCACTACATCTATCACTATCACTACCACTGTCCTCTGTCTTTATCTATTACCATGATGTATGGTTGATTGGCTGGTACCTGCCTGTTTGTATGGATCCAGAAATCCCACAGTCTTTAAAGGATGCATTCTTCTACCTCCATATTTTTACAAATCATTTATCCATTTCAATAAGCTTTCTTTAGAAGATCAAAGGTGTTTTTCCAAATGGCAACTGGACGTTCTTGGTTTTTTTTTAAAAAAAAACCACTTCATTTCTCATCCAAGAACCTTCTTCAGTTCTAACTCTGCAATATTAATGCAATATCAGGGTTTTTCAATTGTATAGGATATGAAGGATGTGTGTTTGTGTTTTATTTTGTAGTTATAATGTATACTGAAAATAGCATTTAATTTCATTGTATGAGGTGCAATGACAATAAACTAAACTAAACTAACTGTCTGGTGAGGAATGAAAGGATTTATATTCTTTGTAGTCATCTGGTCATTAGCACTCTGAGAATTGGTCAATAGTTCTCTGTGAGTCCTTGAGGCTACTTGTGGGTTTATCTGTATCCTCAGAATCACCTGAATCTGAGTGAAATGGATGTGGAACCTTCTTGGGACTGCTGAGAGGACTGCATTGTAAACAGTAGATATATAGTGTTGTATGTTTCCCGCCACTGTTGAGGGAAGACTGTTTTGTTTTAACATTATCTCTTTGATTCCACTTTCAAACCATTGGTTCTTTCGGTCTAGAACATGAACTTTGCTGTCTCAAAACAATGACCTTTGCTTTTTTAGATGCAGATGGATTGCTGAATCCTGTCCTGATTAGTTTGTTGTGCCACACGTGCATGGTACAATACAGGAGAACATACCAAAATCTACTGTATCTAATGTGCTGTCCAAGCAAATTGTAAAATTAAAGAATATTCCTTAGAAGTCTACATTCTTTCTTCTAATGTCAGGTTTTCAGTATTTAAGTGACTTAAATGGGAACTTCTTGGCCACTGATATATATTTTGGAAGCAGAGAATAGCTACCTATTTTTCTACATTATGCTTTTCCATTTCTCTTTATAAAAAGAAACATCTTGAATCAAAATGGAATTTTTGAAGAGCTGCCAGAAAGTGGCTAGTAAGGATTCGTTATTAACAAAGAAGCATTAAAATTTTGTAATTTTGGAAAATAGAAAACAGATCTTAACAGTACAATCCTGCATGTTCAATAGAGTTCACTGGACTTTTCCAGGATTGTAGCCTAATTAAAATCATGTGAAATCTGTTAAACATTTCTATAAATTCTAATTAATTTGCACTTTTTACAGTAATACATCTTTTAAAATATTCTGATGGGTTATATTTCTTCCAGTTTGTAAAAGAATAAACCTAAAAGAACAAGAAAATTTGTAAACAATTCAGAGGTGCCCAGAAATGAACATATCAAATCCTCCTGCTATCTATGGGCAGGATGTGTCCATTGCTGAAGAATCAGCTAAATCAAAATAACAACCATACTGCTAAAATGCCTTTCCATCACACATCCAAAATACAATTCTTTTTTAAAAAATCCAATTTTTTTGCACTTTTAACTTTATTCCACAATCAGTGTTAACATTCTGTTTATAGAAATCAACCTGGACCAAAGCATCAAGAATGATGCTAAGAAAAGGGGAAGAGATAAAGGAACCAGAATTCTGTCCAAAACAGAGCTAATAGATTTGAGCTATAACTATTATGGAGTTGCAATTCCACTCTAAAGTTCATCTCAATCCATCTTTCAGCCAATCTGTAGCTACTGGCCAGCTCCAGTCCACAATAAGAAAAATCTTTGGGATAACTACATGAGCAATCCCTATTTTCTTGCTACCAAAGAAGAGATCAGATACAACCTTGTGGTCTTGACCCTTTAAGGTGACACCTATCTACTGGGGGCAAGGTGTCCTATATCTTTTTATCCAAATCTTAGAAAAGTCAAATGGCTAATGTCAATCCATAAGAGAGAATAAGTACAGTACGACATAGACATTCACCTAGGATACATGTTAACAAGAAGTCTAGGAACTAAAATGGCAAAAGTCTTGGGAAAGCTCTTGTGCTTTATTGGTTGAGGTATACCACAATGGAGCTTCAGGTCCAGTTATTGCTGGCACAACCTTGTCCGAGAGTTGACAGATTTTCAGGGCTTCTCACTTCTACTGCACACACTATTAATTCTGATTCTCATAGCCATTTTCGCTAAATCAGAGTTGATCCAAAGATTCTTCTACAGTTTGACATTCTGTAACTGGTCAGCAAGTATTAGCAGTTAACATGTAATCTGTCTTTAGAATGGCATATGGAATCTGCCTTCCTTTTCTTAAGGCATCAGACCAGAGAGTTGTATACAAATATTGCATTATGTTATTCTCTTCTGTACAAGGTTTTACATGACCTTCCTTGCAAATAAGGGAATTTCTCTGTAATGCATACCCTGTGCATGTGCTTTTACTTATATTGGCCCACCAATTAACAATCAATATGGAAGCAAATAAAAAAATGGGTATTATATAAGAATTCTGGTGTTTGTTTAAAACCCACAGTTTAAATGGCTACAGCCATATAAATGTATAAATGACAAACAGTACAGAAAGGGTGGGGAAACAGCAGTGAAGTAGCAACAGCCTTCGCTGTAGCAATGTACCCATTCATACATGCTGGCTTGCAATAAAACATTCGCAAATTGTGATTTCCATTATTGCGTTTCTCTACTTGTTTTTAGACATCCGTGGTAGAAAATAGGTGGACAACATTACAAAGGAACTCTGACTGGTAAAGAGTAAGATAAAGAGTAAGCTGACTCCTTCTAGAAAGGACTCTCTTAGCCATTCCTCTTGAGTTAAGGGGAGGATAATTTATTTATTTTATTTACTTGTTTAAATTTATATACCGCCCCCTCTCCCAAGGGACTCGGAGCAATGTACAGCAAGTAAAAAACACACATAAGAAAAATCTAAAAAGCCAATTAAAATAAAATATTAGATAAAGCTGATAGTTTAAAAACGTTACAGTTAAAAGTTAAAATGAATTAAGTTAAAATATAAAATTTAAAATTACACTAACATATTAAAATAACCCTGAGGTGTCAGGCCAGGCTGGCTAGCTGGAAGAGATGGGTCTTCAATGCACGTTGGAAAGCTCGGAGGTCAGTAATGGTCCGAATCTCAGGGGGGAATTCATTCCATAAGGAGGGCGCAGCCACAGAGAAGGCTCGAACCCTTGGGGCCATCAGGCGACATCGGCCAACGGTGGCACCCCGAGGAGGCCTGCCCTGTGGGAGCACACCGGTCAGTTGGAGGCTGATGGGGGCAACAGGCGGTCCCATAAGTACCTGGGTCCCAAGTCATGGAGCGCTTTAAAGGTAAGTACCAACACCTTGAATCGCACCTGGAAGGCCATAGGAAGCCAGTGCAGCTCGTGCAGGAAAGATGTAACATGGGAGCTCCGAGAAACTCCCATAATTGCCCACGCAGCCGCATTCTGCACTAGCTGTAGCCTCCGGATGCTCTTCAAGGGGAGCCCCATGTAGAGAGCATTGGCATAGTCCAGACG
>JAEANM010027294.1:0-10570 GCA_017656035.1 Myanophis thanlyinensis | reverse complement strand
CCAGATGAATTCAGATTCTATTAGAATAAACCTAAAAAAGAACAGCATAAAACTAACAATGTAGCCTAGGTAGGAAGCTCATTCTTCCTGCCAATAGCATGTATCAAAACATCATGTCTCAACATTCACCTGTTTTAATCATGTCCACAAATAAGTCTTAAGGAATTTTATTCCAAAACTATCTATTGGCATTCTAAATAGGAATTGGAAAAACCAGGAATACCCTAGCAATTCTAACCAACCAATTCCAGCCTACTGTGATTCCTCTATCTGTTCTATCTGTTCTAGCTATTTTTTTTAATATTTTTGCCTATCCAATAATGTAATGATTTATTTTTCTGTTACTTTAGAAATAGGAATAGAAATTTCTGTTACTTTAGAAATAGAAATTCAGATATCTCAGATAGGAATTTCATTAGACACAGCCAGCATCTCCAAACAAGAGAAGGAAAATTCCTGGGATAATCCATTTGTTTCTAATATCTCTTACTAGAAGGCAGAAATATAAGGTCAATTCTGAAAAATTGGACATATGAAAAATTATTGTGCAATATTTTTACTCAATAAGATTTCCTACTATATTGAAAAAATTGTAACTCTAGTCACTGGACCGAAATTCTAAACTGATTATTGAGAAAAATACAACTGCATGTTCCATATCTATTCTTACATGCACACACACATGCACATATCATATGAGAGCTTAAAGTCGACATTCTGAATCAAGAATTTCTAATTCTTTGACTATGTCATTTCTTACACAATTTTCAACATGTTCTCTTCTCTCTGAATCTAGCTATGTATCTTTAATTCAAAACCAATAATGTCCTAATTTTCACATCATTCTTCATATTAGCACATCCAGCAATCCATTCTCTTTTTTATTATAATTCCAGCATAAATATAAATTTGAGCTTTTTCATGCCAGATCAATGTTGTAATGAAAACATATAAGGTACACAGTATGTCTCATTGAGTTCAACAAAAAATTTCACCCAAGAGTAGCCTGCTTTCTACCATATTGTATAGCAACCCTGCACAAAATTTGGCCTGCCAAGTACCTTTGTGCAGCCAACCAATATTTTTTTATAAAGTAATAAATTTAGAGCTGCTGATCACCAGCTCCACAACTTCTGCCACTCCACTAGCTACAAAATAGCTGATCAGCATTTCTGACATTTCTTTGTAGCACACAAGGATTTTTAATTTATTAATATGGCTCTTTTCCCTCAACAAGTTGTGCAGTCTTGCTATAAATTATGTGATCAAAGCCATGATGAGCAGTAGTTGTAGGTCCATTTGATCACAATCATGGTATATGGAATATTCTAACTTAGAATCAACTTGGGATAAGGCAGATGCTACTTACTTTTCTTGTTTCAGGAATTTATTTATTTTAGTACTTGTTCTTGCCATTGAGATTAAACTCACAAGATCTAATTCAACAATGTTTTTTTAAACACAGAAATGCTCTTGCTTCTGATATTCGAGATCAAATTGGAGTGACTTTTATGGTTAATATTGTAAATATTTCTATGAGAGGGACAAAGGAAACAGGTATTATTTTTCAACATCTCTTACATAAGGCAGGTGATGGGGAAATAATTTCAGAAAAACTGTTATAAAATGTTTAGTTAAGTTACATTAAAATCAATTAATGAAACTATCTAACCCTAACATAGCAACAAGATTAAAACCTAACTTTTAACTTGTTTTGGCATTAACTTCATATTTCTCATTAAGCTCTGGCATTACTAATTTTTGAGTGCAGCTTTTAATATACAGTTCCATGGTTGGTGTGACCCTTTTTATACAACTCTGACCTATGTTATGTTTGCATACTCCTATGGACTTCTTATAGATGTCTACATTGAAAAGAAATATTTTCTATTCTCAAAACTCAGAAAATTTTTAGGGATATACTGTATGCCAGTAAAAATTGTACAAGGTTGGGGGAACAGAATCTAAAGAAACTAAATTCTACAGGTGAAAATCAACTTTAATGACTATTAAACTATCTGTTGGGGGGGAGAATCTAAATAAATAAAACGGAGGGCAAGGGAACCAAAAACAACCATTTGCTTTTATTTCTGAATATTTAGTAAGGATGAAAATGATAGAAAATCATGCCATGAGTTTTTAGAGAAGAATTTTTCATAAGGAATGGGGAAAAAGGAATTTTTGTATCTTTGCTATAAACTGGAAATTTTATTTGTGGTCTGGCATTACTCTAGGATTACATACTGAAGAAAAAGGTTGCATACTTTTAAGCCAGTCTCAGAATTTTCACTGAAAAATAAGCTATAATTAAGCATGTTATTCACAACAAACCTTCCTAAAAATTACTATCTATGTATCTAAGTGCATACCTTCTTAGTTATGTTCCCTCTAATTTCTGGCATGCTATATGTGGAAAAAAAAGTTGGAGGGAGTACTTCTTTGTGAACAGGAGACTGGGGTTGTGCCTGGCATGTCTCCAGCTGGGCCTGATCCAGAACAATTTGGCTGCAACTGCATGGGTGGGAAAGGACCTCCTGCTTGTTATCCCAGGTAAAAGACACCTCGCACAAGACCTTCTGCCCTGTGTTCCTTGTAGAAACAACAAGAAACCTTTATTGTTTACAATGGACTGTGAGAACAAACTTGAAAAATGGGAGGAAGAGCCACAGCCAAGACAAGAGTCAGATGAGAGAAATCTGAGTCCACAGTAGAAATGTAATTTGAGAAAATTCTTCAGATCTGACTTTTGCTAGTTCTCTTTAGGGTAAAGGTAGGGTGAGGACAGGAACATTCAGATTTGAGAGATACTGTTACAGCAGCCATATGATAAAAGTAATATTAGCATTCATAAAATTGGTTTCCTTGTTTGGTCTTCTTCAAAGGGCTAACTCTCCTGCAGTTAATCCAGGCAGAAGCTTGTGCAGACTTCTTGCAAGCACAGAATTCTATAGTGCCTAAATTTATTCTTATTGTGGAGCAATTTAAGTTTGTGTATACTTGACTTTTTACCATATACGGAGATTTGACAAACAGCATGCATGTGCACACACATACATTTTAGAGGCAATACAGCTTCTGAGTGACTTTCACTATGCTGGAGACAACATTTTGAAAAAGTACTGTTTTCAAAATGTTGGAAATATAGATATTATTAATATTTAGAGCAAGTCGAGAAACTATGCTTCATGTCCTTTCCCCGTTTACAGTATTTAATCAGTATTATTTTCAAAATAGTCTCCTGAATCTAAGACAGAGGCGTCAAAGTCAATTTCATTGAGGGTCACAGGGTTGTGTTTAACCTTGGGGGGCTCTGGTGGGTGTGGCCAACTCGATATTACTCAAGCCCAAGCGCTCTGCCAGTGAAAATGGGCTCCGTTTTCAACTGCCACAGCCTCCTGCAATCCTCTGACAGTGAAAACGGAGATTGGAAGGGCCACCTGCACCACATCTTGT
Organism: Myanophis thanlyinensis; assembly: GCA_017656035.1. Taxonomy (NCBI): domain Eukaryota; kingdom Metazoa; phylum Chordata; class Lepidosauria; order Squamata; family Homalopsidae; genus Myanophis; species Myanophis thanlyinensis. The sequence goes on along the minus strand of JAEANM010027294.1, from coordinate 7,117 downwards.
ACTAACTCATCAGTTCCTCAACTTCTCCAAAACTCTGGGCAGTTGGATAGTAAGAAATACATAATCACTATACATTACATTAGTTTCAGAAATCCACCCTTTATGATGCAACTTGGGGGATTCCTCTTGGCCCTCATCAACATGCTGCAACATTCTTGGTGATTTCCTGACAAAAAAGATATGTACCCTGAATGGCAACTAGTCTTTTGTTGTATTACATTGTAAATCATTTATTATAAATAAATACTATAAAATATTTATTTATGCAGTGATGCAGCATCCCAAGATATGAATCTCTCCTGTTGCACTTTTCTGAACATGATTTGCAGTTTTCTGACACAAATCTGGGTAGAGATTCAAATACTGACCTTAAAGTGTGAGCCATGATTTTTAAAAAAAAACAAACAAACTAATTTTCCATCATCCTAATTTTGTAAAAGAATTGACTAAAGCTGAAAATATCATTCTGCATGAATTCTATGAATTGAGTGATTTGGGTAAATAATTTCACCATGCTAATCTTATTTCTAAGGAAATGTTAATATGTTCTTTCAAAAATAAAGTCTGGATATGGTTCTTTCAAAAATAAAGTCTGGATATGAACATTTTTCAGTCTGTGCATATTGCTATATATTTGGGTGTGACAAGTATATCTTCAGGGAGACACCTGGCTTGGGTGTCAGGTCATGTGATAATTCAGTCAAATGTGGATTTCTCAGCTAATCAGCCAATCTGGATTCTGACCTCCAAATGTCACATTTTTATCTCCAGTCAATTGGGATGAGCTCTTGTCTCCTTGGGGTTATTTTGTTTTGTGTTTATTACTGTTCTATGGGAGGATGCAAATATCTGCATAATATCTGGGATGCCTTGTTTTTCCAGCAATTAGAATTTAAACTTTTTCCTCACTGTGCGTTTATTGTTAAGCCTTTTGTCTTAGCTCCCAATTTAGGCTAAAGCTAACACCAAGTTTTTTCAAACAACTCCTCCTTCCCTAAATTGCTTAGTCCCAGGCACATTGAAGTAATTAAGAGTCAAAGACATTAAATCTGTAGAAATAATGTTTATTTTATTACTAATTAAAATTTTATTTTTGTTGATTTGCTGGTTAGTTGCAGAAAGAAAACCTACCTAAAATCCATTCAGAATTAGATGGGTTTTTTTTAAAGTGTAATAAATTGTATCATAATAATATTCAAAGGAAAGTAAAATAAGACAACATAACTCTATATAAGTAAAATATAAATATAAAATCAAATTCAAAATAAAGAATGCACAAATAAACAAAAAGGAGAGCGACTGAAGTAAACTACAACAATATTTTTCTTGAGGAACACTCTACAATATGCACCAAATTCAAAAGTGGCCAAACTTTTTCTAGACTGTCCCTTTATAAGGGACAGTACACTTAAGAGACCATCTATGTCCTGCCTTCCAATACTTATAGGCACTTTGAAGCACCATTTATGTTGGGTTAACTTTATTACTAAATTCTCTATCTCAAATACAAAGCAATTGGTAATATTTTAATGCTTGCTAAAAATATTCTCTTTAGGTTTGCTTTCTGAAACACTTACATAGCTCTTTATGGTATCCTCTTGTTTTCTTTTTTTCTTGCTACAGTTCCTTCTTTAAGAAACAGTTCACTCTCCGTTTAAGTAATGACATCACTTCAGATTGAGATATATCTGCATGATCAAGAAAAAATAAATATTTAAAATTGATTATGCTCAACTGAACTATTTCTATGGAATTTCTACATGATTACACAATTCTCAACATTATTACAAGAATTGTATATATATTTAGATAACATATTAAACAGAGAAAGAATATTATGGTCAGATGCCATATATTTTTACTGTAAACTGCCCAGAGAAATGTTTGTTATTGTGAAATATATAAGACACTGTAAATAAATAATGGAACTATGAAAGACACATACATTCCCTCCAACGTGAATGAAATTTAAAAAGTTATTTAAATTTATTACAAGTAGAGCATCACTTCCTTCTCTCCACGAATTTAAATCCCAACATTACTTGAATATGGTATGAAAGTACCATTATGTCAGTTATTTCTGAAAGCATATTTTGTAACCCTCTTCAGTCTCAGTACACAATAGTAGAATCCCAACTAAAACACTACATAATAGACCAGACAATAAAGATAAAAGATTTCTATAATCAGTTCTAGAATGACAGAACTGACATGTTTAGATTTTTTTTTAAAAAAGGTAGGATTTTTTAACAAAAAAAAATTGAGTACTTTAAATGTTAAGTGTTTCCTCCTGAATTTTGTAATGGGAAGAATTAGGAGGCAAAAGGTTACTTTAATTGTTTTAATTATATACAAACCAATATAGATAACACCTAAACATTACTACTGTCCTTATTCCTACTGCCTCTAGGCCAGTGGTGCTTACCAAGTGCCAAAACGTACATGCCTTGCATGTGCCATCTGCACCAGCATGTGGCTCCTCTACATGTACTGCATGTGCAACTGCACCATCTGCGCATGCATGCAGCTTTTGCATGTGTAATGCATGCATGCTGCATGCAGGCACTCACGCACACATGAGCAATCATGGCTGGATTTCCTGCTGCAATCATACACATGCACAGCAGAGGCCCGAAGACCAGTTGGGTCTCTGCAATTGTGCAGGCGTTCATGCACAATTGCATGCGCATGCTTAGCTGTGTGCCCAGAAAGATGGCTCTGCATGCCACCTGTGGCACCCGTGCCATAGGTTTGCCATCCTGGCTCTAGGCTGAAAGCTATTTCTTGCCTCTGCTGTATGTACTAATTAATTATGTTGTTTTTAGGCATAAAAAAATAAAATGAAAATATCCAAGCTAATACAATGACAATGGCAGGGCAGACAAAATGGTTAAAGCACCTTCTGTTACCATCTACAAGAATAAAACTTAGAGATATATAAATATAGAAAACTCATTACAATGATTTTTAACCCATGATTTTTAATTTTATGATTGTTTTAATCATAATCCCCACAAAAATTAAGCTCCAACAATTCCTTCTTCCTCCAAAAATAATGGAATTTTTGGGTATAAAAATATTCATTTTTCCAAGTAGAAACAGAAATGTATTTTCAAAAGATCCTGTATTTGGCTGCTTCTAGCATGTTGAAAAAAAAATCTGTGAATAAGGAGGTAAAAGAGAATTTCATGATTGAAAAGTATAAACCATTTATGCAGGACAGATTAAGACTGGTAGGTTATTTCTTTTCTCCTTTATTTAGAAGGAATGGAAGAATCATACTAACACAGCCTAATACACTCATGCACAAGTTTGGCAATATAGACCAGGGCAGGGGAAATAGGACAGAGGGTAGAAAAGGGGGCTTTCTTTTCTTCTACCAAAAACTGTCTCCATTTACAAATCTTACTAAGTAGAAGACAAGCCTGAGGAGATCTCAATTTCTTCTAACACCAAGCTTTGCACAGTACACCAATGCCTAGGCAACAACCAGGGGGCATTCCTCGACAAGATATTTACATAACTGAAGAAGAAATAATTATATTATTCTCTTCAGATTGTCTTGTTATAGAGATAAAAATAATGCTTTGCACTTATCCAAATTTAAGTTTAGAGTGTAATAAAATTAATCTGAGTTTTAATAATACTGTATTAGTATAGATTCATAACTAGATGGGATCTTGAAATATTATTTACTGTTGTGTTGCTACACTATTGCAATGCCACATGCATTTATTCTCCTGTCCTCCCTAGAATTTTTCACAAATGATTATTTGTTATTTATTAATGAAGAACTGGAGTTTTCTTCCTCACAGGTTAGTTTAAGTTTAAGGCTATTTTGCTAAATAATCTATTCACTGACAATTATGCATTGTACATCTTTCATTTAGTTTACCACTCATGTTGGAAGAAGTCTAACATGGGCAACTCAGTTCAAAAAGTATTACAAGAAAAAGAAACTAAAAAGGCCAAATCTAAGCATAGTTTCATTGTTTACATTCAAGATAATTTTGCCTAAAAACAGACCAGAATCCAATAGTTAAATCCTGTTTCTTTATAACTTCATTTCTTGGTTTCTTTAACCTAATTTATCTTCATCATAATGATAACTTTAACATACATGCTGGTCAATGTTTAAGCTTTGAGGGATTTCTTGCTCAAGTGCCTTTGAAAATACACACCAGGTATTCTAATATTTCTATGTGGTGTTCAACACACATCCTTTCACTTTTATCTCCACAGTACCAGCAATGCTTTTGTTGTACTTTAGGATATGCACAGATCAATGTATATTCCTTCAGGGAAGCCTTTTGAACTTCTCAAAAAATGACTGATTGACATCAGGAACAAATACCGTTGCTGTCATAGAATAGAATATCATTTATAGAAAAATCCACATTAATTAATTCTCTTTATGCCTACTAGATATATCAAAAAGCTGGAACAGATCACTCGTGAGATACCATATAACTAATGTATGGATAAAACACTTTGGTGTGTTAGTGAACTTAAAATTCCTGTTTGGAATATCAATTAACGGTAATAAAACCTTTTTTTTTAATCCATTTTAATATGCATATATATTTCAAAGATTCATATATCTTAGTCCCATTTATTTAAAAATAAAACCACTGAGTCTGTGCAGCAGTCCAAAGGCTAAAGAAGAAAATACATAGGTCTACATGGCACATGTGCAAAAAACTTATTTTAAAGTCTTGTTTCTAGTCTTGTGTATTATCCCAGACAAAGATATACTCAGATTAATGTTTAGCTACTGACAGGTGCAACATAGATGCTCCACATCCTTTTCCCACCAAATCCAGGTCATTGCACAGGCCTCAAATCAAACCTGAATCTTAGTGAATCCTATTAGATAGCTTTTTGCAGAACACTTGCTGTGCCACATTTAGTTAAAAGCAATTAAAAAAAAACCAAGTTGCATCCTTTTTACCTATTTTAATATTAAGACTGAAATACAGAATAGAAATCTAGATAATTGAAAGTTTCTTGCCTTAGCAGTAAGAAATTGAAATGTAATAAAAAATACTTATTATCAGTGTAGCCACAAAATGTCACTTATTATTTTACATCCACCTTGATTTTGATAAATCAAAATACATCAATTTGGTATTTTAAAAAAATTGCATGAAATTTGTACATATACTCTTTTGATGTACAATTCAGTTTTAACTTTTAATAGCTTCAGATTCATATAAAATATAAAAAATATGTAAAATATGAGAGGCAATTTATACATATACATACATACATATATAAATACACACACACACATACACACCTATTCACAATTGTAAGACCGCCCAATACCATATTGACCATTTGTAGGTTTGCTAATTTTCAACATATCCATTATCATTTTGGATAAAAACAATAGCACTATTTTGAAGCTCTCTGAATATGTTCCACAATTGTGTTTAACATATTGCACTGAAGACTTCCAGTTGACATCACGGCATTGCCAGACACAGGGAGGAATGCTCAATCCCTGTTCTGGGTATCTACCTGCCTGTGGGTTCCCGAGGGAGCCAAAAAATCGCCCTGGAGGGGCGATAAAGCAAAGGAGGTCATCCAGTGAGATCAGGGAGAATACACAACTCTCCCAGTGTACCCCTGGACGTAAAAACCTTGAAGCCATGGCAGGAAGAAGAAGCAGCCAAAGATGGCCACTATGGACAACACTATGGACAACCTAAGCATGGTGCAGGAGAGGAGTTTGAACAGCGTTCCAACTGGGTGAGAAGAAATCCTTTCTTACATTAAATCTGCAACCCCAAGAGACTAAATAGTTGTCTCCAGAGCATTTTAGAAATGCATTGAACATGCTTGTTTCTCTAGCTCCATCTGTTAACTGTTATCGTTTTGTCTCAGATAAAAATGATTAAAAATTAAAACTGAACAACTTTCTAGATACCCTGTATATTAGCAAGCAATTCTAACCATACAATACTAGTTATATATTATTTTCAAGAATTTACACATTTTTGTGTAGATTTTCCTACAATGTAATTCTTCTTCGAATGTAGTTTTCAAATACATTTCATGTTGAGTGTATTAGTTAAGAAGAGAAAAATATAGACATCCGTCTTGAATTTATTTTTACTTCTGATTAATGCATTGATATTAGCATGAAGTAGCAATCAAAGATTAATTGGGCTAGTAACTTGCTAGTAATGTGCCCCCCAAGTATTAGATTAATCAATATTTAAAAAAAATCTAAAACAAATTCTCAAACAAGCAGCTATGTACTGGTAGTCCAATTCAAGTTTAAAATAAGAAAGTGAAATATAAAAGGCAACTTATAATACATTTCTCAAATAATCTAATGGAATAACTTCACAGTGTGCAGTATTAATACATTAGATACACTCCCATTGGGTTCATAAACCTGATCATTTTTTATTAAATTTTTACTGGGGTTAGGGAGAGGGTTGTCTAGATGGGGGGTGGGGGATCCCCTGTTTGAGGTCGCCAGACCGAGGGCTGGGCACGCCCGGGAGGACCAGGGGGCTGAAGGTTTGGTTCAAGGAAGGGGGGTTGTTCTGAGGGAGAGGTGCAATTTATTAGCACAGTCGGTGGGATGAGTGTGAGTTGGTGAGTTTAGGGGGCCATATCAGGTCTGGGGAGTACACCCCTGTTGGTTACGTATGGTGGTGTGCTCCGACCCCCAAATTACCCCCCGTTCCCCAAGTGGTTTGTGTCTCGGGCCCTGGGCCTTCGGCTGATGTTGTGTAATGCCAGGTCCATTAGAAACAAGGCCCCCCTCATTCACGAATTGATTCAGGAGGGGGAAGCAGACCTGGCAGGTATCACTGAGACCTGGGTGGGCCTGGAGAAGGGTGTCCTTCTGGTTGAACTTTGCCCACCTGGGTTTTGAGTTTTTCATCAGCCGAGGGCTCAAGGAAGGGGTGGGGGGTGGCAGTGGTTATTAAGGAAGATCTATGTCTTAGGGAGGTCACTGTCTCGCAGATAACTGGATATGAATCCCTCTGTGTGAAGTGGGGTTCTGGGGTTCAGGTGGGCTTGCTACTCACATAACTGGCTCCCTGCCATGTGACGTTGGCCCTGCCTGAGCTCCTCGAGGTTATAGCCAGCTTGG
>JAEANM010027293.1:0-10570 GCA_017656035.1 Myanophis thanlyinensis | reverse complement strand
CTGCCCTCTGCTGATGGGGGAAAGTGGCTTTCCCCCATCAGGAGATGTGGGAAGCGAGAGGAGAGCCGGCTCCTGCCTGATTGGAACGGATTAGGGCATTTAAAGGTAAAATGCTTCTCTACTTACGAAATTTTCCACTTATGAAACAGCTTTTGGAATGGATTAATTTCGTAAGTAGAGGTACCACTGTATAGGAAGCTAGCCAGAAACTTGAACAAATAATAATAATACATCGGTAGGCAAGGTTTTATACCCTGCTATATTATCTCAACATTATGGGGCAGGGGGGATTCAGGGGAGGGGAGAGTTAACAGCATATACCCAAGGCACAAATGTCATTCCAACTGTCTAGTTAAAGCACATACATAGGGCAGCAGCAATATAGGAAGATACTGGAATTATCATTGTCATCATCATCAATGTCATGTGACATTTGCTGATGAACATTAGATAACTGAGAAAGTCAAACAATTCCAAAAAGAAATAAATATGCCACACTGATTATAGAAAGGCCTTCAATTGTAAGTAGTCCTCAACTTACAACCACAATTGAGCCCAACATTTCTGTTAAGTAAGATAATAGTTAAGTTAGTTTTCCCCATTTTACAACTTTGCTTAGTTAAGTGAATAACTATAGTTGATTAGTTAGTAACCCGGTTGTTAAGTGAATGTGGGTTCCTCATTGACTTTGCTTGTCAGTGGTCACAAAAAGTGATCATATGTTAGGATGGTAGAAATGTCTTTGGAGAGTGTTGGCTCAATGACCTTGAAATAGAGATGAGCACCACCCCTTATAGTTGTCAATGACTAGTGGAATAAAATCCTGCATACACCTTTAGCTTTATTTTCTATTGTCTGGTAATAACCATTATTTTGAAGCCAATGACTATTGCTACAGATTCTCCTAATTGTGTTTCAATGTAACTTAAATGTTCCAAAATAACAGCTGGAACTGAAACAAGCTTCTTGATCTATAGTGTGTTGTCCTGGCAAGAAGAGAAATAATGAATCTGAACTGTTGTGTAAACATGGAACAGATGTCTACAACTTGCAGAGATGACAGCCAAGTTCTCAATACCAAAGATCCTCTGAAATAGTAGGTAAAAACTTTTAGGACTTAAACCCTGGGATGGACAGACATTTGGAATTTGATCTTGTGCTCTTCATTAAGTTTATGTTCTGTACGTTATATCAATTATTTCTTTGACTGCAATAAAGCAATTTATCAAAGCCTATGAGGCATCTGTTGTTAGAACATGCAGGAATGAGGTTTTGGAGACTTGTTTATTACCAGATCTGACAATGGTCTACAATTATGAACGCTTCTTATCACACACAAATTGTCCAAGAGGATAATTTAAAAAAAATGCAGCATGACTAAAATTCCTATAAAATAAATAAGATTGTTTGTAAACAGCTGCAAAAAGTTGCCCAAAGGAAAGCAACAGAACATGCAAGAATAACAATATATTAAAAGAATTAGTAAATAATACTGTATATGTTTTTACTAGTTCTTCACACCCATTGTATCCCTTCCCCACTTAATCAGCTCCAGAGAGGGGCAACATGGATGAAAAAGATGACTGCCATTTTCTTATTTAGTGCACTAAGACTTCCTGGCTTGGAAGAATATTATTTAAAAATAAATCAGTCATGCAGCACCAGAATGCTTAAAATAACAGAAACAAAACATTTCATTTTGTCCCTAAGTTAGTGCAAAAGTCTGGAACATGGGATGCTTTGTTCTGAACTCAAAAATATGAAACCTGAAATTTCTAATTTATCTCTCTATCTGGACAGCTTTCAGTTAATCTGGAATGTTCTTTGACAACCTGACTTGATATGAGTAGAATGAGAGCAAGTCTTACATATATCCAACATCATATAACAGAGGCATTTTAAACAATTTTTTACTAAATGCTTTTTAGTCCAATATTTTTCTATGTGAAGACCTTTTTCTTATAGGTTTTCTTATTCACAAAAAAAAATATTATTGAAACAATTAAACACAAATGGTTAACATGGTAACATTGAACTTTTCTCATATTTCAAAATAAAAATGAGATTTTATTTCATATGCATGACAATGGTTTTATTATATACATTAGAAAGATTTCAAGTAGATAAAAGGACTTTATTTTGAATATCGTAAAATGAATTTGAAACAGAACTATGTACAAATAACGTACACATTATTGCTAAAGTGTATAAACTTTTAATTACGATAAAAATAAGCTGAAATTTTCATTATAATACAGATAATCCCCTGGTTATGATTGTTCCCTTAGCGAACGTTCAGTTACATCATCAGTGCCCCCTAGCATTTCCAAACAGGCCCAAAAGTACGAATCTTGCAGCACTGTGGCAATTGTTTGCTGTTACAAACAACTGAGAGGGTCTGCAACATTTGTCCTGAATGCTGCCGGCCAAAATGGAGCTTCCGAAGAGCAGATTCACCCTTCAGAAGCCCCATTCTGCTGTCCAGAGGCCTTGCAACTTGCTGGCTAAAATGGAGCTTCTATGGGGCGGATCTGCCCCTCAGAAGCCCCATTCAACCTTCTGGATCCAGCCCCTGGAAACTCCATTTCAGTCTGCAATGGGCTAGGGCAGGGGTGGGCAATTATGGCTCCTTCATGACTCGTGGACTTCAACTCAGAATTCCTGAGCCAGCATGCTGGTGGACTCAGAAAAGTCCACAAGTCATGAAGGAGCCATAATTGCTCATCCCTGGGCTAGAGGAGACCCGCGGAGGGTCAAACGGAGCCTCAGAGAGCCGGATCTGGCTGGCCTCCAGATGCTCCATTTTGGCTTGCAACAGGCCAGGACAGCCAAAGTGGTAAATCTTTTATTGTGCTTGATGGATATGAAAAAAAGTTAAAACATGCTGGATTTAAATATATATTTTAATTCAGAAGTGTCTATGCAGATTCTCAATCATCTAGGTCATGGTTGTCCCAAAGGTGCTTTTTCAAGAGGCAATTGTATTTTATATTTTTTCTTGAGGACATTTAGCTTCTCATCCAAAAGCTTCTTCAGCTCTGACCAGATGGTGGAGAATGTAACAGTACTTTTTCCATTCCCTACCATCCAGTCAGAGCTGAAGAAGCTTCTTGGTTAAGAAGCAAAACCTCTTCAAAGAAAAATCAGAAAGTCCAATTGTCTCTTGAAAAAGCACCTTTGGAATTTAATTCAGAAGAACTTCAAGATACAACAGAAGTTGCAGATGTTGTTTTGAGGCTGAGTGAAAAAAAGCTGGAGAAAACTTATGGAACTTTATTTATATATATATGAGAACAGCAACAAGAGTTTTATATGCACATCGATGGAAAGATCTGACAATACCCACAATGGAAGAGTGGTTTCTGAAGATGATAGAACTTGTTCAGATTGCAAAATTGGTAATTTTGATTATAGAAAGTATATTTATTTTAATGCCGGCTGGACTTTTTTTGAGACAGAAAAAAAATGAAATTTGATATATGGGTTTGATGATTAGAAAAAATAGTAGATAATTGAAAAAAATAAAAGCAATGTTATGATCTTAGAATGAGAAGTCAGTGTAAATTTATTCTTGTTATTTATAAAAGAAACTTGGAAATCATTTCTTTATATTTTTACTTCTTTCTGCACTTTTGGCTTCATTCTTCCTTAAACTTTTTTCTTTCTCTTATCTTGACTATTTTTTATCTTTATAGCATAAAAAAGTCTAAGTTATTAAAACAATAAAAGTTTATTTCTATTAATGGCATAGCACAGCTATTGGATTTGAGGTGAAACTGCACTCCTTACAAGAATACATTTGGTAACTTTATAAGATGTACTAAAATTTAAAACATGCTACATTTGTCAATTGTCATTAAAATGACATGTATTTTAAGCGTCTTCCGTTTTGTACAAAGTGAGCCCTATAAAACCAAATTAAATATTTACTTCCATAAGAGGTCTCAAAGATATGTACTGTGTATACAAATAATAAAAGTACATTCACCAGCCTTTTTTTTTTTATGGAACCGCCCCAATAAACCATTTTCAATGGGAAGGTCAGATCCGGAGGGGGATCATCCGGGTGACCGCGAAGCCATGCACAAAACTCTTCTGTCCCAGTCATCTAGCGGTCGTCCGGATTTTCGCAGCCTTCGTGTAGGCAAAGCCAATGCAGATCCTACTAAAACCTATGGGGAGAGGAGAAAGAAAGACGAAGAGAAAGGCAGGACGACAACCGTGACCTTACTTGGGTTTCACCCTAGCTAAGGTACCGCGCATCCTCCCCACTCAAACTAGCAACCTGTCGTCCGCCTTCGCTCTGCGTGACGTCAAACGGTGCCATTCAAAATAATAATAATCTCTGAATTGCGGCAGTTGCGTAATAAGAGCTCCCTTCTCTCGCTCTAGCTCGGGAAGCCTCCCCGACAATACGGAGTTTTCGTAACCGGGGGTGACCCACGCACTCGGCCCTTCTCGTCAGCAGCCTTGCGTCCCAGAACAACATGGAGGGCTCGGTTTTCCAAGCCGGGTGAAGCGGGAAAGGGTGGGGAAGTGTGGACGGAAGGAGGTCGCGGGTGAGGCAGGCGAGAGGAACCGCCGCAGTCTGGCAATTCGACTGACGGGTCCTCCTCCCTCACCGCCCGGTGGGGAAGCAATGAGGGAGGGCGGCAGGCGCTCGCAGGGGCTGCCGCTGCTGCCACGTCTCGCCTCTCCCTTCGCTGTTTGGACCAGCGCTCTAAAAAACCCCCGCCGCGGCCGCCTCCGCTCCGCTCCGGGAGCGCTTAGTCAGGCCCTCTTCAGTTTGCGGAGGAGAGCGAGAGCACTGCGGACATCTCCGCGGCGCTCGTTTTGAGGCGGTTGGGACAGAGCGGCGTGGCTCCGCTCGGCGCTTTTGGCGGGACGGGGCAGAAGCGGCACGCGGAGCTTGTTTGTTTGTTTATTTATTTGTTTATTTATTTATTTATTTTTGCGAGAGTGTGAGGGGGAGAAAGATAAGATAAGGTGGGTTTTTTTGCGGGAGGGGTGAGGAGAGAAGGGTAAGATAAGGGGTGTGTGTTAAAGCCCTGCTCTAGTGGCCGCCGCCTCCGGGCGAGCGCGGAAGGTTGCCTGAGGTAACCGCGGACGAGGGAGGCGGAGGCGAGTTGGGCAGAGCGGAGCCGGAGTCGGAGCGAGAAGGGGATGGCAGGCAGCCCCAGAGCCGGCTGACGGTGAGACGAGAGAGAGAGAGAGAGAGGGAGAGACCGAGAGGGAAAGAAACCAGGAATGAAGGGAGCCATGGCGTTGCCCAACCCGCCATCTCCTGTCGCCGCCCGCGCTTCGGATCTCCTGCCTGCGGTCGGCGACAAACGCCTCATGCTGGGTTGCGACGTAAAAGAGGAAAGCGTGGATCCCCCGCCGGCGGAGGCGATGGGATCCCAGCCGCCGGAAGAAGCGGTGGCGGTTGCGGAGGAGGAGGAGGAGGAAAAAGAAGGGAAACTCGGCGTGGGAGAAGGCAAGGAACTGGTTCCTCACCTGCCTGAACCGAAGTCGGCTTCTGGGGTAAGGACCGGCCCCTGCTCAAGGAAGGGACCGGAATAGGAGGCTTCCCTCTTTCGGAGATGCCGCCTTGTCCTGCATGCATAAATACATTATTTGATGGGTGGTGGGTTTTGTTTTTTTACCCTGTTTAAGGGCAGTTGGGATTTTGGGGATTGAAGCATATTTATTAAACCTTACCATGAATCGAGTATGATAACATATTTATCCATCGTAATAGGGGGAGGGAAATGAGTTCTTTTCTGACAGATGGATGGGGCTAAGTTGGATCTTCTGCTTGGCAGAGTTCAGTCCTTCCTTAGATTTGGATCTCCTGGTCTCTTGCCTTAGTTTTCCAGTTCCTTGGCTATCATTAGAAATCAAGTATTCAATCTAAGCAGAGAGAACAAAGCAAACTCTAATTTTTTTAAAGGTTGCTGATTAAGCTAGCTTGAGTATATCTTTTGTGATATTTATGTGGATTTTTCTTATTCATCCTTTTTTTCTCCCATGGATAAATATCAAGGAAAAGTTATCTAGAAAGGTTCGAGCGGGAAGTTGCAGGAACAACTTCAAAAACCTAGTTACCATCAAAACTGCTAAACAAGTCTTGGATATTAAATAGGTACCCATTTATTCCTGATGCAGAGCACACAATGATTCTCATCACTTTTCCAGCAAACAAATGTAACCTGATTCCGCAAGTTTATCTAAATTAGTTTACAGTACCAAATGTAGAAGAAGGGTGTAAAACAAATATTTTCATAAATAACTTATAATGTATGTCTTCTTTTGCAACCTGGTGTCTTCCAAATTTGTGAGTTGAGAACTTTCTATCATCTGCCAATCACCATGGAGAGTACCAGGCTAGTGATAGCTCCCTAACATTATAGAGTTAAGGATCAGTTTATAATATTCTACATTGTTTCTGCAGAATTAATCTAGCCCATTAACAAATCTAGCCCATTAACAAATTAATCTAGCCCTTTCTGAACTTGCTTTTTGTTGTTTTAATGCAGAGGGCGGAAGGTTATACAAGAGTAGGAAACTATCTTCTGGAACTACTATGTGTTGCATCATGTATTAGTCTGATATTATATTTGTTTACTTCCCATGGGAAGATGCACACCTGTCATGAAAAACACAGAGGAATTACTGCTCTAAAAAGTTGAACAAAGGCTGTTATTTTCCATCACAGTCACTTGTTCTGATTTCTAGCCCCCTCCCCCTCTTCAATAAACTCATGTACTGGATGATCCCTTAAGAGTCATTCAGAGACAAAACAGTTCAGCTGAAGATATGACGAATAACTGTACCAAAGTACTGTTACATTTGGAACTGTAGAAAACAATTTCCATTTGTGTTCCCCCCCCCCCCCATTACTAGGATAAAAGCAAAGAATACAAATCAGCAAATAATACAAATATAAAAATATCTTATCTACATTTTTAAAAATAATTTCTCCAAGTCAACCAGTCATTTGCCCAACCACCTCCTTTCTTACAAAAGCTTAGTTACAGCTACAGCTGAAATAGAAAATTGGAGAGATGCATTGTTAATTTCTGCCTATTTCTACTTCCATTTAATTTATTCTGAGAAGAAATAGGAAGTATTCAAAGTATCAGTGAGGCAACTACTCAGCAGTAGTCAGAATAATAACTGTCTGCTGCTCACTGAGGCTTGGATTTAGAAGTGCATTTTTTCTGCTTACAGGATTTGCAGTTGTATTTTTGCTTGGAAAATATCAGTAAACCATTGTAGTTTTATTTTGAGATGGAATAGAGTTCCAGGTTACTTCATTTACCTTTACAACTGCTGCTCTGACACCAAGCATTTGTGCTACCTTTCGAAAGCTATATTTTATCATAACAAAAAAATGGTTAATAAAATTAAGAATTATAGAAATATTTGGGAAAAGCAAATATTTTCCTTATAACTGAAGAATCTAGGAGCAAGTTGTACTTTGAACATTTATCGTATCAGGACAAGATAGTTACAAACGCATATGGTATACATCTGTAATTTAAAATATTTTAATTTAATTGATATAATTAAAGTAATCTTAACCATATATCTTTAATTTCTCAGCTCCTTCAGATTAATTTTAAAAAGTTTTATTTTTATATGATTAGATTTTAAAAGTAAGTTTTATAAAAAGAATAAGGAATTGGAACTGTTTGTTATGAGTAAGCTGGTTATCCACAAATCTCTATTAGTTATGATGTAAAAGATCCATTGGACATTTATGGCATCCATGCTGCATTTTAGTGCACAGTGTCTTGATTATGGTATACAACAGAAGCAGAAAGGGAATAGAAGGCTATGTATTCAATACTATCATATACCATATATTAGACTTGTTCCTTAAGTACTGTCATGTACTAAAGGTCATAGTCACTCATTGTGCTTAATATTACAGGAATAGCATAATGGAAAAAATTTTCAGTTATCATTAGCTTAATATGTTGCTATATTAATAAGAACAAGTAGTTTCTTTATAACAAGGTAGAAAGGCATCTTGAACATGGCAACTATTGCATGATGTATTTGCAAACTGTATTTGCTTGTTCCAATTAGCACAGAAATAAAATAAAAAACTTTATATTTTAATGGCTGAATTAGTTCATGTGTGAGGTTGAACATTTAAAACAACTATCTTCCTTTTTTTCTGGATTTGTTTATGAACTAATATAAACCAATAAACCTAAAATACATGTAAAAAAGAACATTCTTTGAATGTGGTCAATGTAAAATTCTAAGGACCAGCTTTGAAAAGACATCAAGATCAGTTCATGTGAGACATTTGTTACACTACTATATTTTTCCATATTCTTTTGGTAGTCACTATTGATATAGTTGAAACAGATGCAGATTACATATATGGTATTTCATTTACAGTATTTGCTTCAATATCATGGGATTCCAACAATTTCAGATAGATGCTTATCATTACCCAAGCACATTTGATTCTGGTTGGTAAACTATAGGCCAGATCTAAGAGACTGGAATGGGAGGTTTATTCTAAACTACTGTTAATTCAGCACTTCAGCAGGGAATTTAGAGACATCCAGTATGAAAAATTGTGAAAGAAAGAGGTCCCATTAAAGCTAATAGTAGTGTTCCATCATTAACATTATGAAGAATCAGTCAGCTCTGTTTTCACTAAGAAAGTCAGATGATTTCATTTAAGGAATCTTAATTTTGAAGAGAACTGTTTCTATTGGTGGGGAAAGGTAATACATTAGCAAACAGAAATTGCTTTTTTTTCTCTTCACTACAGCAGAGAAATGGCTACATGACTTTTGATAGGAATGCAATCAATAGTTTTGTCAGGGTTGTTCTAATTAAATAGCATGGTAAAATTCACCTACTAGAGGTAATGGCAAGAATAAGGCCAGACTGATCAGAATAATAGAAATAACCATGATAATGGTAATGGTAGCAATGCAACATCTTCAGTCCTATCCTGACATTTTTACACATATGAAAGATTATAGATTAACCTTCCCTCCAATAGTAAAAAAAGGAAAGGTAGGGAATAATTTCTTCTGTGAGCCCATTCTCTGCCTTATTTAGTCAAAACTAGTATTTTACCAATATCAGCACAGAAATTACTAGTATGTATTTGATAACAATCATTTGTTTAATGCTGGTTTGAAGTTACAACAGCATTGAAAAGTTTATCTCATTTACACCAGTTGCAGCATCCTGTGGTCATGTATTGCAATTCCTGATTTTCCCAGCTGATTTCTGACAAGTAAAGTCTGTGGGGGAAGCTGGATTCATTTAATGCCCACAGTAAAAATTGTGGAAAAATCAGATGTGATGACTCACTTAACAATTGCTTAGTGATCGAGGATCTGGCTCCAATTGTGGTTGTAAGTCAAGGACTACCTGTATTGGGCAGACTTCTTATTTAAATGCCATCAATTTGATTTATTGTTTCAATTTTTATACTGCTTTTCATTTTGCAAATCATATATCAAATACATAAAACTGAACTCAATGTTAACTTCACACGAGGAGATATGACACATCAATTTTAAGAAAGGGCTGTTGAAATACTCATCTATACTAAATTTATTTTCTTGAATGGTTTGAGTAGAATTATCAAAAGCAAAAATCATAAAATGTGTAAAAATTACAACTATGTTAAATAAATGCTTCAGCATATCCAGGGAGAGGAACAGATGGAGATTCAAGAACACAATGATATTTTGGTAACAAGCGTCAGTGCTTATAAAACATATTAAACAAATATAGAAAAAGGAAGTATTGCATCTCATTTACTTCAAATAATTTTTAAAATTCTAAAAATGGAAAAATATTCATTCTACTACTTTGGCATTTTGCAAGTGGGAGTACTAACTCAAACAAGTATGATATGTGTACTCTTCAAGGTCCATTACAGTCACAAAGGGTATCACACCATGATTGATCTGATTTTACAACCTTTTTGTGGCAGTTATTAAGTAAACACCATGGTAATCAAAAATGACCTTTCAGTGGTAAAACAAACATTGTAGTCATAAAGCAAGTCCATTATTCACTATGAGTCATTTTTGCCAAAAACTGCAAAACATTCTCGGCAAAAATGTTGTAAAACATGGTCATGTAAATTCTGGATGCTGAAAGCAAGTGTAAATGCAGGACCAATGGCAAGAGTTTAGCATGTGGTCATCTGACTGTTGGAGGGAGCGACCTTTGGAACTTCAGAACAGTGTAATAAGTAGCCCAGGAGAGATTCATCATAACTTCAAATAGTCACTGACTGATCGTATGTTGAGGACTACCTGTAGGCTTGTAGGGGAGCACAGAAAAAGTGCAGTGCTATGCTATAGTAAACAAGTTATATGTGAATCTTATATTAAGTTCTCTAAGGGCACATTTCTAGACCTTATTGCAGTTAATTCTTTAAAATATGTACGTAATATTTGCCAAATTTGGGGGCAATAAAGATAACCATATTGAAGTTTTTAGTGGCTTATTATTTATTATTTATTTATTTATCAAATTTATATACCGCCCCATCTCCACAAGGACTCGGGGCGGTTCACAGCAAATAAAAACA
>JAEANM010027292.1:0-10570 GCA_017656035.1 Myanophis thanlyinensis | reverse complement strand
ACACAGACACATACATATACTTGGATCAATGACTTGGTTTCAGAATAAGGTAGCTTCCTAAGCAATATCTAGCATGAATTGAATTAGCACTATAAAATATGCTCCTGGATATTTTTTCAGTCCTCAGATTTTCATAGTAGGCATGCCAATCTGGAAAGCATTTTCTCCAGAAGTAAAAATAACAATAGCAGCCTCTATTTGAGTCTGACATCTACTGTCTACCATGCAATGTTTTTGGCAACATTATGAAAGTAGTTTCTCATAATAGAGGTTTTTGTTTTTGTTTTCAATTTTGAAGTCTAGCCCTGAGGTTTCTTCCTGGTCTCCCATGCAAATACTATACAAATGAAACTCTGCTTGGGCCATCAGCTAAGGGCCATAGCAAGCTTCAAAATCAGCCAACAATAAAACCTCTGCAGGCTTTCCTTTGTGCCTCCAGGCTGCTTCAGTTTTCTTTAATTTCCTATATAAATAAACTGGAAGCTTGCATGCTTCAAAGTACCAGTCTCTTCCTTTTTAAAAATGTTTTGAAAAAGAATGTCTTTGAGTTCCACATAACATCCATACTTTTAGAAAATGTTTTGGTTGGTTGCAATGCAGTAGGCATATTCATTGAGCAATGGCAAATAAACTGGAGAGCAATGATAATACTGTAGCACCAGTTTGTTACCTCCCTAGCCCTTTTCCTATTTTGTTACTGAAACTTCCTGCCATAGCAGCTACTTTATGAACTGGCAATTATCCCCTGAAAGTTGTTTTGCAAATGTATCGATAACATGATGTCAATATTCCAGTGTATCTACTTCTCCAATACATAAAGAGGAAAACTTACGGTAAATAGATCATGTAAGTAAATAATGAACCAGTAGGTCATATTTTGTAAAAAAAAATAGTAATAATAATAACTCTCCTGGATTATGGTTATTGCCATTATCCATTGATATATGCCATAACTACTGCTATATGCAAACGTCCTTGCCAAATAACCCCTAATTCAACCTTGTTTAGAGCCTATTTTCAGTGGATGCTTTTCATTGTGAATAGAATTGTTACTCAGATGGTATGGTTTACAATTATTTGTTATGGATGATTTGCAGTGGCTGAAAGAATACACAAAGAGATCTGTGTATTACGTTTGTATAAAAAAAAATGCAGCTTTTCACAAGTAACTTTGGCTATTCTGTAACTAAAGGCAGAATTGTACAACTTTTTTGGAGGTAAAAGCAGTCCTATTGTCTGACCATAGCTTCATCATTCAAGCTTACAGTATTATTTTCCTTAACAATATATAGTAAGCATTATTACCACAACTAGTAGATGTCTTTTGTTTTTGTTTTAATCTAAAAGGTGGGTTTATTTTAAACCATTCTGCATCCAAGAAAAAGCTTTTCTCAAACCATCGAAACAGGTATTTAATTTTGCCCATTCAATCCCAAGGACAGATACTTGATGCGATTTTGCTAGGATCGTCCGCTTCCTGAGCCTCTGGTTTGTGCTCTGTTTTGCTTTGGGCTACCACAGAAAGCATAGAACTGGCTTCTTCTGTCTCTCCTAAGCATGCTTCTGAGCCTTTTTCATTTTTTGCAGAGTCTGTTCTGGCCAGCATAGAATCTTTCTCTGCTTCTGAAGAGAAGGTGTTGTCTGTGAAAACATCCTCTCTGCTTTCTGATGAAAAGATGTTGTTTGTACCTTCTAATTGTGCCCTTGGAAGACTGTGACCCAAAGACAGGTGCCCATCCAAACTCTGCTGCATGCTCTGGGTTCTTTCTCCAATGTTTGCTGGTACCTCTGTTTCTGCTTCCCATGGACAAATGTCTCTCTTACTGAATGCCTCTGATTGTTTGACTTCTTGAAGGGAGGCGTCCATGTTTTCTGCACCATCAAGCGTCTTTGAAAAAGTGCTGGTTACCGTGATGTCTGCAGCATTTATGCTCTCCCATTGGAAATCAGACTGTACAGAATTGCTACTTTCCTCCAGAGCTTTTGGTGTTTCAACAGAGCTTCTTGAATCAGTTTTCACATTCTCTTTGGAAGCCTTTCTTGAGGTCCTCTTCTCCAGAGGAGCTTCCCAGGGACATATTTCAGCTTTCACAGTAGCTCCAGCTTCCTGCATTTTGCAAAGTTCTGTTTTTAGGCTTTTAGTATTGTCAGGTTTGATGGACAGGTCTAAACTTTTACTGGTGTGTGTTAATGAGAGTATGTCCATATTTTTCTGGCAAGAAATTAAAGCTTGCTGGCTATGTGACTTGAATATTTTAGCTGACATATTTACCCAGACTTTCTTTAAGCTTGGGCTTGTCAGCATTTTGGATTTCGAAACTCTGCTGATATCCTGTCTTACTATTGTATTACTGCCAGATGTAGGTGCTGTTTCCATGAGGCATAGTTCAGTCTTGCCACTGGATTCCTCTTCCTCAGCTTCCCAAGGACATATCTCTGCTCTTTCAGCATTCTCTGATTTTGTTGAACCATCTTTGGGCAATGTTGGGCTTTGGCTGCTCATTTGTGCCATGCTCTCCCAAGGACAAATAGATTCTTGTGGGCTGCTTATTTCCTCTTGTCTCTTTATCTGCCTTATAAAAGGCTTTGTATCTACTTTATCATCGGAAACCAGGTCTGACTCCTTTCTAAAGATACTTTCATCTGGTGACCCTTCAACCTTAGCATCTGTCTGAAGCTCCTGGAAATCCCATGGACAAATTTCTGCCTTTACACTCTCAACACTTCCAGTATTTTTAGAACTAACTTGCAATAGATGTAGGCTTTGGCTCTTTTTTTTACTTAGTTCATCAGTGATCATACTTCCTGAGTGAAAAATAGATGCTTGATTACTTCTAGACGTCTTTATTTTTTTAAATGCTACTTCTCTCCAAGCTTTATTGGAGCCTGGACTTTTAAGTGCATTGCTTACCTTCTCTTTGCAAACCACAGCTGAGACTTTCTTTTTTGTTTTCAATGAGTGCATGGCTTCAGTCCATGGAGATATTTTCACCTCTTCTGAGGTTTCCCATGGACAAACATCAATCCTTAGACTTTTAATACTATCAGATTTCTTTAAGCCACTATTGTACAGAGCCAGCCTTTGGTCGCCAGATCTTTGTGAGAGTTGATGAAACTCTCTGTTGTCCCATGGACAGAGGTCTTCCTGTAAATTGCTCACTGGAGAAGTACTTTTGCAGCCCTCATCCACTTTGGAAGCATTTTCTTTGGCCACTTCCCAAGGACAGATTTCTGCCTTTAAGTTTTCTGTGCTTTCAAAGTTCTTTGAAGGGATTTTGGAAGGGATGCTGGGATCAACACTGTCCCATGGACAGACAGCTTCCTGGAGGTTGCTTACCTTTTCTAACATTTTATAAGGACTTGTTTCTTTCTCTAAAATAATCTTAGGACTATCCACACTTTCCCAAACACATACTTCTGCCAATAAATTCTCTGCACTGCCAGATCCAAGGGAGCTTAGGCCTTTTACATTTGACTCAGATGACAATTCATCAGTATTCAAGGTTTCACAAAGATTATTGGTCTCTTGTAAGCCACATACCTTTTCTGGAGGCTTAGATCCAATATCTGCAGTCTTTTTGGTTGCTCTGTCTGTATCCTGATTGGAAGGACCCAACATTTCCCAGGGGAAGATTTCTACTTTATTAACAGTTTCAATGCCTTCAGCTTCCCAAGGGCAAACTGTTGTCTTTTGGTTTTCCAGGTTTTCTGAATTCTCTGAGCTGAGTTTGGAAAGACAGATGATCTTGGATGTAGATTTGATCAATAAATCTTCACTAACTATGTTCTCCCGTGGACAGATAGATTCCCTGTTCTGATTGTTCCCTTTATCAAATGTGTCTTCTCTAGTTCCTTTTTTCTCATCTCTGGAAATGGCAATTACATTCCCTTTAAGTTCTCCTTCTGATGTTGAGGGGTCATTATTTTCCCAGGGACTTATTTCTATTTTGAGTTTTGATTCACTGATTTTCCAGGGACAAATTTCATCTTTCTTGTCTGTTTTTGAAACTAACAGCAAGAGATCAGACGTTTTATTCTCTCTGTTTTGATCTTCTGGTCCCTCTCTGGAACACATAGATCCCCACTGGTTCTTGGTCCTTTCCAATCTGCTAGGGGAGATCTCCTTAGCACTGTTTGAAGCTGTTGCTGGTAAGTTGCTCACTCTGTCCTCAATATCTGGATTCATCTCCCAAGGACATAACTCTACGTTTCTATTTAAATTATTTTTCTGTGAGCTAGGAGAAGCAGCTTCTTCCTCATCCCAAGGGCAGACCGTTGCTTGTTTGCTGATTGGTTTTGCCCTGCTGTATCCGGGACTCCTAGAGGGTACTTCTTGTCTTGATGATCCTTCAGTGGGGATTAAAGTTGTTTCTGCCAACTTAGGCTTTCCAGTGATGTCTTTCTCATTTTTGGCTTCACTGCTTTCACTGTTCTTTCTGGAACTTATGCTTCTCTTTAACTTTGAGCGGTTGAATGCTTTAATGGCCATACCTAAGCTTTTTATGGAGCTTTTCGGAATGAGGATTTGCGATTGTTTCTCAGGAGAGCTGTTTTGATTATCTGAATCGCTCACCTCTAGATCTTTCTTGCTTGGAATGGGCATTTCCATAACCTCCCAAGGGCAAACTTCTGCAGCAATGGAGGCTAGCCTGGTTAATTCCACTGGAGAAGAAGATGGCACCTTATCTTCTCCTTGCGTAGTGTTTTCCATTTCAGGTTTTAATGGAGAACCCTCTTCTCTTTCTCTTAGGTATATGTTGACTAGCACTGGAATATTTGGGGGTTCTTTTTTAGGAAACTGAGCAGGATGTTGCTTTTCATGGTAAGTATCCCAATGAGATACACATCTTCTTTCAAGATTGTGAATCAAACTTTGCTGCCTGATGGGTGGTTCAGGTGGTATCTTCTTAATGGTGTGAGGTCTTCTCTCAGGCAAATCAGAAATGTTGATACTGATGCTCCTGATGGGAGCAGGGGTTACATCCTTCTTATCTCTGCTTTCAAATGGTGTTGATGGGTCTGTCTCAGCTTCCCATGGACATATAATGTTTTTGCCTGTGTAAAAATGTCTCACAATTCGTTTTGCTGTGTTCTCTTTCTGCAGCTGTTTCATCTCAATTTCTGAGACTACATTACTGAATTCAGTGTGTCTGGAGTTGTCACTATCTGTCATGACATCTTCCACTGCTGCACTTGTGTCTTTCTCATGAGCAGGTTTATGGGTATTTTCTAAATTAGCTGTTCTAAGTAACAGTGAGGAATTTTCTTTTTCACCACTGGCAACACTAAGAGATTTCTGCAGGGTGTAATATCTGGGATGCAGAGATGTCTTGTGTGCCAACAAATTGTGAGCACTGGCTGATTTGTATACCAGAGTGGCTGAATCAACAGAGTTATTGACAGATTTCTCTAAGGCTTTCTTGGCTAGCTTTTTCCTCATAAGTGAGTCCAGCAAAGGAGCTTCTCTGCAACTGTCATGTCTGGTTAGTAAACTGTTTGCCTTAACATCCCTCCAGTGATCATAGGTACTATGGGATTTCTTCAGTAAAATCCCACCTTGTGCTTGGAAGGACACCTTGTGCTTCAGAGATAAGTCCTCCTTCAATTTCATGCTCAGATTTCTGGAGTCTGAGAATCTTTGCTTATAGGAGCCAGAATGACTTTGTCTTCTTCCACTGATAGATCCACCTTTTTCTCTCTTGCTGCACTGACGGGACATAGATTCAGGTAACTCAGTGATACGTCTCATCAAAGTGTGGCCTAAGCTCCTCTTTGAACTTCTCTTCTTCTGAAGGTGAGGGTTGTTGGCCATCATCTTCTTGGTCTTGTGAAATTCTAGCTGTGTATAAAGCTTTTTCAATTCATCCTACATATTATGTGCAAGGGAGGAGAAAATACAGTTAAGGGCAGGGGAGCAAGAAAACAGAAGAAAAATGAAACAGCTTTTCAATCAAAAGCATAATAATAATGAATTATGTGCATTGGATGGAATGGCAACCTGACTGGGTTTACTAAAGTATTTTCTTTTTAAATTGCTTTATCTGTATTGATAGGATGGCTCTTTAACCAGGATTAAGTGAAATATTCCTGCCATGAATCCATCATTCCATATTGCTGCTTCTACTTGGCCTTTTTCTAGCTGGAGAGTCATGGTTGAAAAAAAAAAAAGATTAGTATGACAGATGTCTTCTGTAATAGAGCAACTTTGTTCAACTATCTGATATAATTGTGCAGAATTTCTACTGGACCAGGGATGGCTATTACCCGTCTATATTGGTTCTTCTTGTGTCTTTGAATGATACATTTCTGGCCTGACTTAGGGGGCTGGAAGTGGGGACACATTTTTTGGTGGATCCCATTTCTCTAATTGTGTATATTTATGGGGTAAGACATGAGCCTCAACTCAGTTCCTATATCTATTTAACGTCTATATGAAGTTGCAGAGTAGATCAAAAGTTGACATAGGATTAAGTGTCCAGAATGAGGATAATACTCAGTTATGCATCTCTGCCCTGGACTGCTCAAGCCATGCTACTCAGTTTCTTTCTCTATGTCTGGGTGCCAGAGAGTCTGGATAGGAAGGACCAGGTTCCAATTCAAACCTAGTAAGACTGTTTGTAGATTTTTGTTTTTCCCCCCAGATCTGGGCAGTTTCCATTTGTTAACTTTGGATGAGTTTATACTCTTCCAGATTAAGTTGGTTGACTCAATTTCTGCTCAACAGGCAGTTTTGGCAAGAAGGCTTTGCACAAAGCAAACTTGAAATGGCAATTGTCATTCCTAGACTGGGAGATTCTCTCATGTCTTAATCATTTCCCTCTTGGGCTATTGTAATGCATTATACATGTGGTTACCTTGAAAGGCATTTTGAAATTATAGTTGGTATGACCACTTTGTGGGCTGCACTAGTTTCTAGTAGTGCAATCTAGTGCAATATAAATGCTGTTTATCACCCAAAAACCCTACATAGAATGAGACCAGAATATTTGGGGGATGCCTATTTCCAAGTTTCTATCCATTCTACCAGATCCCACATGGTCAGTATGTATCTTATGCCTTTTTTGTTGTGGTGCTTGACAAGGTTTTGGACAGCTCTAACCCCACTGACATTTTGGAAGAATATGTTTTTTTCTTGTTTTCATATGTGTGTTCTTGTTTAGGTTTGTTAGCCACCCACAGTTACTTTAATTGGCACAATACATTGATTGTTTATCAATAGATGGATGACAATTTGCAGAATTACAAAATGCAAAACTGTGAAGATGCTTAGCTGATTTGGGGATGTGATAATGGAGAAGTTGAGTTCTGGAAGTTTGTAGCTCACATCAGCAACAGCATTCAAACTGTATGTGATTTAGAGCAGGAATTAGCCCTGAAAGAAAGGGTTAAATGCTCATTGTCTGTCCCAGGAAAGGAAATGGCTCACAGCAGTTTAGCAAGAATTCAACTTCCCCCCTTCCAGTCTCCCCATTCCTCATCACCTCTATTCCCACTTATAACCAAACCCTCAAGGAGAAACCGGAAGTTTAATCTTATTTGACCTTCCCAACCTTTTGCAACTAGCATTTATTTAGGGCAGTGAAGGATGGCCCTCCTCCTTTTTTTGCTGTTGATTTTCTTCAGGAGAGAGACTGCAAAAGGGAACTCTTACTCTGCACTGTTTCTGGCATAGCTAGCGTCAAAAGAAGGTCCTGAGTGTTCCACCCACCCGAATGTCATCGGGGTCAAGGCTGTGCTCACTCCATGCCGAGGTGATGCTGCTGTTCAAGAAGGATCCAGAATGCCTAATGTCCAGTTCATCCTCATACATCTCAGCAGCAATCTCTTCCCTCAAGGGTGAGCTTGCATACAGGAACTGTTTGGAACAACATGAAATAGCAGAAGTTGAGTTTCTTCAGGGAAAGATAATGCAAAATGTTAATTTGAGATCTCTGATCTGTCTATAATGCACAGTGATATAAGGTTGAAGCCAATTTCTGCTACTTCATGTTTGATGCAACATTATATGTTCACACAAAATGCAAAGTCACAAAACATGATCTATAATTCACAATGGTTGGTATCATACATCAGGCTCAAGAAACTATGTTACAGACCACTATATTAGTGTGAATCTTGTCTGTAAGAGTCTGAAACTCATCAAGCATTGGGCATTTTGGCCATGTTGGTTGAGGATAAAATTGTTGAAGTCTATCAGGTTGAGGTATATGTTTGTTCAGTTTCTTATCTTTTTAAAATCTTTGGTATTCATTTTGGTTGAAAATACATAATTTGTTATGTCTGTATATTGCATTTCCAGATTTAAGTGGTAGTTTTATGCTGAAAAGCTTACCAAATACAAATAGCCCTTGATCTATGGCCATAATTGTGCCCAAAATTTATGTTGCTAAGTGACAGAGTTAAGTGAATTTTGCCCCATTTCTTGACTTCTCTTATCATAGTTGTTAAGTGAATCACTGCAGGTGTTAAATTAGTAACATAGATTATTATGTGATTTTGGCTTCCCCATTGACTTTGTTTGTCAAAAGTTCACAAAAGTTGATCACATAACCCCAGGATACTTCAACTGGAATTATTCATGAATATGAGTCAGTTGCAACACATCCAAATTTTGATCACATGACCATGGGAGAGCTGTATTGGTTGTAAGTATAAAAAAAATAATCATAACTCACTTTTTTTCAGTGCCATTGTAAATTTGAACGGTCATTAAATAAACGGTTGTAAGTCAAGGAGTACCTGTAATAATAAAAACCTACCTCAAATTATTTCTGTCCAGGTTATATGCTCTAACATGATGGATATGTTCCAGGTTTCTTTCTAGAAGCAACGTTATCAGATGGGACTTGGAAGGCATATACCTTCTCTGTATTTTGGAATGATTTCCTCCAGAAATTCAGTTCGTCCCAATCATATTGATCTGTAGAGTCTTTGGTTTTTTTTCCCAGAAATGGCCAGGGTGATAGCTGAGATGACAGTTCATTAACCTTGCACACTAACTCTGCTTTTATTGTAAAGTTGTACTAATAGAATCCTGAAAGCCTGAAATATAGGTAGTCCTTGACTTACGACCACAACTGAGCCCAAACTTTCTGTTGCTAAGCAAGACTTAGCAAGTTAAGTGAGTTTTGCCCTATTTTCTACCATCTGTTTGAACTCTAGTTTTGTTTGTCTAAGGTGCAATTATTCTTTCTATCTCCCAAGATCAATCCCATAAATATTATTTGAGCTCATCTTAAGGAGATAGAGCATGCATCCATGGACCGTATGCTGAAAGAATGTTGATTTTTGTTGATATTATTGGAGGGAGATTGGTTCATGTTAGATTGGGAGGTCAAAAAAAATATTCTAAATAAATAAATAAATAACACATATTCCCCCCTCTCACACATATATAAGCTGTTAAAACTTTGAACAGCAAATATACATACATTCTTACATCTTTTAGATTGTTGTTCCTGAAAACTACATTATTTAAAACAAAGGCAAAATAGAAAACAGAAATGAACAGAAGAGTATTATGACATCTTAAACCTGATTTCTGATTCAATTTTGATAGTGAAAGAGAGAATAGAATCTTTTTGCTTACTTTTTGTCAAGATTCATCATACCTTTGGGATGAAAATAAGTGCAAGTGTCATTGTGGTAGTGACATGAGTGTGGATGAAAAATAGTAATAGCGTCCAGTCAGGATGCAAGGAAGGAGCCATTAAAAATCTGAAGAGAGAAATAGAGAACATGGCATGGTAAGAAGCATTGGAGATAGAAAATGGTTGGAAGGATTAGTGATGTAGTACGCGTATTCCTTATAACAATGATGCCAGAATAATTTGAAAGAAAAAAGGTAAAAGTAGCATAATTATTACCCTTAATTCTCCTGCTTGTTTTGATACAATTTAATATTTAGTCTTCAGAGGTCAGGCAAAAACAACGAAAGTGGTTCTGGGACTTAAGATGTTCCTTTGTGTTCCTCCACTGAACATAGGAATCTCACCAAGTTTTGTCTGCTTCTCCTGGGAAAGTCTGATATAGACCTAAGTGTCTGACTTCATAGGCTTCCTCCCAGCTATAGAGTCCAGACAGGCATATCTCTCAAATTCCACTGGGGCCTCCTTTCTTTCAAGTATTAATTCCACTACATTAGATAAGCTCTTTACATGCAGGCTTATCACAGTCTTTACAATGCCTTTCCCTCCCAAAAAATTCACCTAGTTTCACAAGGCATTTTTTTTAAAAAAAAGTTTCTGTATTTGCTGGCTTTCTGCAAAAAATCAGCCTTGCCAAATAAAAAACTGAAGGAACTGAAAAAAGAGTAATATCTCCTAATTGCTGAAATTCCAAAGGTTTAGCCCCACAGACACTGTATGACAGCTTTTACTCAACTTGGAAGAAAAATTTAAAGGTAAAATGACAAATATTCATCTACAACTACCCTGCATTCTCTGAATTCTCCCAAAGGAAAACATGTTGCCTAATGTCAAAGAATGAATAACAATTTGCAGACGAATGTTAGGATTTAAAAAAAAAACTATTAACTAATATATATCTATATCTATATCTATATCTATAT
>JAEANM010027291.1:0-10570 GCA_017656035.1 Myanophis thanlyinensis | reverse complement strand
GGGGGAGTTCATTCCAGAGGGTGGGCGCTGCCACAGAGAAGGCCCGAACCCTCAGGGTGGTCAGGCAGCATCGTCCTGACGATGGAATCCCGAATCCCAAGGAGTCCAACCCTGTGGGAACGCACCGGTCGGTTGGAGGCTGAAGGTGGCAACTTTCAAACTTGCAAAATTCTGTTAATGTAACCTTACAATAAAGTTGAAATAGTTCATCTGGTCATGTTTCCTGTCTGGCATACCTGGGGAGGCTGATGCATTGCCGATGTAGACATACATTTTAAGTACTAATTTGAGCAGCTTCTGTATATAAGGCGTACAATCTTATCACATATTTCAAGCTGAATTTTAGTTTGATATTTACTGTGTGCTAATCACTAGATGAGTGCATGCCGTGTGACCTAAAAATGAGAGGAAGCACTGTATTACTTTTCTTGCTGGAAGGAACACAAAACATTTGGAGGCCAGCGGCAGTAGAAATGATAACATCAGCTCCAGATTTCTCTTGAGGGATTGGGGAGTAGAAATGGCATGTTGTAGAAGTGCTTTTCTCTCCTGCGAAAAGATTATATTCTCCTTTGCGCCTATAGAAACCAATATTGCCTGTGCATGCTATACAAAGTAAGTAAAATAAACAACTGATCAGTAGAGGTGAAATTTAAGGACCGTCTAATCATCTCTAAATAAACCACTCTGTACATAGGACAGAAATTTGTCTGGGTTGGGTTGAACAGAATGAGTAGTAGCTCCAAATGGGTATATTAATAGTCATGCTGTGAATGTGTGTGACTTCAGTAGGATTGGTATTAGAATAGCCACCATTGCTATGTTTGGTTCCTAATATCTTATTCTTTGATTTTTTTTTTCATACCATGTATAATCATCAGTTGGAGTGCTTTCCCTCTTTCAACATAGGATTTGATTGGATGATCTAACAAAACTCTTTCCATAATCTGCATTTGTACTTTCCAAGATTAATCTAATGTAAATAATAACATTGACAATAATTTTGATACTTTGAGTCTCTTGCAGAGAAAAAGAAATCTTACTCATCATATTTGCGGGGGGGGGGGGGGATAGCCTTTTGTGTCAGAGATGTTCTTCTACTAGTTTGCTTGAAGATTTTTATTGCTGGGCCTGGTGAAGTCACAGGCAGTCCAAAAACCCAAGAAGGTGACCTTACTGTGTTTTTTCTGCTTGCCCTACATCCTAAATCATTGTCACCAGTATAAAAGCAGCAGATCAGGCAACATATAATTAGGAAAGGAACTAATAGCAAGAATGGCCATCTGCCAAAACCATGTGCCTCCTTTCATCTGCGCAGTTATGTATTTAAAGAAACAGAAAACATTAATTACATTTTTATAATTAGATACTTTTATAATGTCACAATTTGCTAAGCTGCTTCAAAACTTTTCCTCTAATCTTAAAAAAAAAAGAGTATGCTTTGTTTCCTTTTTTTAGTTAATTGCTTCAGCAAGACCCTGGGGTAGGAAGGCCCCTCTGAATTTCTAAAATCCATTCAGCCAAGGTTAGTGTTTGCCACAAGTAAGAATACAAAGTGTTTTGAATATCCATCATAGATATAGAACCTTAAGAAGAAGGATATCCCTTTTCCTGAAATGATCTCTTTCTCTCCCTCTCCCCCATCTCTCTTCCTCTCCCCCCCCCCTTTCTCTAAGATGTCATAATAATACAAAACATTTACAAAGTATTCAAAACAAAGATAAATAATCTAGGCATGAAAAACAACTACTTGTCTCCCACAAAGCAGCAATTGGCTGATTGTGGGACATTACAATACATTGTTTCATAGATACCATCATTCTTTTCTTTTTACAGGTAGTCTTTGATTTACAAGTTCCTTTAGTGACCATTCAATGTTACAACAGCACTGTAAAAAGCTACTTATGACAGTTTTTCACACTTACAACCAATGCAGCATCTCTCTGGTCATGAGATCAGATATACACATTTCACTGCATTTCGTACTATGTACGTCTGTGCATGTGATGAATAAAATTTGATTTGATCAAAATTCAGACAGCTGACTCATATTTTGGAAGGTTGCAGTGTCCCAAAGATCATGCAATCATCTTTTGGGGTCTTCTGACAAGCAAGTCAATGGGGAAGCCAGATTCACTTAACAAACCATGAGTTAACATGGGGTGAAACTCACTTTAAAAATGTCTCACTTAGCAACAGAAATGTCAGAATCAATTATAGTCGTAAGATGAGGACTACCTGTATAAGATATGACTGTTTTGAAAAGAATAACTTGTAAAATAATTGAAGATTGGGTTTCAAGGACACTTAACCAACACGAGTTCAAGCTGCTATTAAAGCCAACCTTGTGGCAATAAGGGCAGTGAAGCTGCGGTATCCTTATTGTGTCCACATATTGCCACCCTGCACTCTCTTTCAGTAACATAAGCCCTCTTAGGTAAAGGGGACCTGAGGAATCTTGCAGGAATGTGTGGAGGAATTTGTCAGCATCTTTCAGACAAAATCACTAGGATTTGCTTGCAATTGGATTCTGGTCTTCTTGTAGATCCAGAGGAGATTCCTGGGATGGAATTCTGCCTGGTTGGAATGACTTTAGAACAGTGTTTCTCAACCTTGGCAACTTTAAGATGTTTGGACTTCAACTCCCAGAATTCCCCAGCCAGCTTTGCTTTAGAATAACAGAGTTGGAAAAGACCTTGGAGGTCTTCTAATCCAACCCACTGCTCACACAGGAAACATCTGGTCTATAACGTTTCAGACAAATGGTTGTCCAATCTCTTATTAAAAACTTCCAGTGTTGGAGCATTCAAAACTTCTGGAGGCAAGTTGTTCCATTGATTAACTGTTCTAACTGTCAGGAAATTTCTCCTTAGTTCTAGGTTGCTTCTCTCCTTGATTAGTTTCCACCCATTGCTTCTTGTCCTGCCCTCAGTTGCTTTGGAGAATAGTCTCAACATCTTTTTTTACATCCTGGTGACCAGAATTTGATGCAGTATTTCAAGTGTGGCCTCTCTCTCTCTGGTGGTTTGTGTATTTTTAAATTTGTATAATGACGTTTGTACATTTATAACAATTATTTTTATATATTTGTTGTTTTATTGATTATTGTATGTTGACCTGGGCCACTTCTTGTGAGATGTGTGGGCATATAAACATAATAAACAAACAAACAAGAGATCTGAAAATGTCCACTAGCATTTTAGTCAGTACAATATAATTTCAATGTAATTCTTGCTGTGTGCTAGGGAGCCTGTAATTGTGATGTTTTATGTACATTGAAAAAAAAGAAAATTAGCCATAATCGACTCAGTTGTAATTGCATAGTATGTATATAAAGTAGGAAATATTTAACTCAACAGCGGAAGTAAAATACAAACCCCACAGAAATGTAATACCTTTATTGTGAGCAATCAAAATGTCCCATCCCAGTCATGAGTAAAGAATTCAAGTTTTCCTTCAGGGAGGGTATTAGGCAAAATACATATGAAGGGGAGAAAGAACAAAACAATGCCATCAAATAAACTTACTGGAGAGAAAAAAAGAAGGCTACTATAACAACACCAAACAAGAGAATGATTTTCAGATACCGGTAGCAAAAGATGGCACAAGCATCATAACTACTTTAGATTTGAACTGTAATGAACTAGGGACATATCCTATTCAACATAACTGATTTTAATTTAGTTTTCAGTCTAGAAAAGAACTTCATTTTGAGAAACAAGTAAGATTTGTCTTGTCACTATGGTAAAGACAATTAATCAAATACTGACAAAACAAAACTCCTTTCTTCTTTCCTTCCGTCCCTCCTTCCCCCAAGTTTTTTCCCCATATTATCTAATGTGTTGGTGAGGATCTAGAATTGGCTATGTTCCTATGCACTTTTTTGAGATAGAGACATCAAGTTAAAATGTTCTGATGAGAATTATCATTGGGCACAAGGGGAAAAATCAGAAGGAATTGGCTTGCTATTATGAAATTAAGAAATCCTGGTTGTTTGGGTGGGTTTGGATTTTAAAAAAAAACCTTGGCTGCAGTCCTGCACAACATGTTTTAAGAATGCAGTTAAAACACTTTGGATGGATGAATGCAAGCCAACAGCAACATCAAAGGTAAACAGGCTTGGCGTTGATATAAAGAGCAAGGAGTATTATGTAAGAAATGCTATTTGTTTAATATATGTAGTCACATTTAAATCCACTATAATTTTAGCTTTTTATTTCTCCCCAAGGAGTTAACCTTGAAAATATGAAAGTTTATATATGCAGCTTTCTCCAGTCCAATGTCTTCCAAATACATTGCATTTCAAATTCTAGTTATATCTGATTGGATCTTATATCAAGATGGTCAATTAAGATAGTAGCTCTGGTGTTTGCCTGCTGGTTTGTGACAATTAAATAATTATCTGTAGCCTTTCATGCATCTGATTCTGCAATGAGTGTATGAGCTGGAGAAATGTTTTGGTACACCGAAACATATACCAAAATGTATGTATAGAAGTAAAAAACAACCACAAGCTCACATTACTTTGAGAACTACGAGGCCGAAAGCGCAGGCCTGAAGATGACGAATGAGACTTCGTCGAAACGTTGCCAAGAAACTTCAAATCCTACGCGGGAAAAAACCCGAATAACCAAATATCCACAAATGTATGTGTGTTTGTATGTTTTGGTATATTACCAAAGGAACTTGATCAAGGTTGCAACTGAGCTACCTACTTCCGTAAAATGTACTTACTCCCTAAACATCTTGACTTTATCCCTTTCTTAGGGCTATGATCATTTCACTTCTATTTCTTAAAAATAATTTTGAAGCATGTCGTTTGGTGTTGCTTCATCTCTGTTCCTGTAATTAATAGTAGAAAAGATATTCTTTTAAAACATATTTTAATTTTTATCTAAAAATTTTGTCCACATTTTTTCTACTCATATTTTTCCAAGGATGTAATAAAATTGCTGGTAAAATATTTTTCTTCTGGCACATACAATTTTCATTGCAGCTGATGCTCTATAGTTTCCATACTTAATGCCAACAAAAGTCTAAATATGACTATAGGGAGAATTGATAGTTAGCAGCAATTTGAAGTAATTCAAAGATTATGCAAAGGGAAAATCATTCATGTTAGTTCTTGTGATACATAAAACAGTTGCATTACCTATACTACCAGCTGTTTCATGCCTCTGCATCATATAAATCATATCATTTAACATCTCCACCAATTTATAGGAGGAAAGTATAAAAGAAAAGACAGGAGGACGGGAATGAATAGTTTATTTTACACAGAAAACATACCTGAAAAATTGTTGAGTAAGCAAAGCTGGACTCATATAAGACAACAAACATAACTACATTTACAACCACAATCCATTCTTGCATGACATTCAGTCTAAAATAAATAAATTATATAGAAGAGCTGCACAAAGAAGAAGAACCATTCGGCTTAAAAATAAACCTGAAACAGAGCTGTTATTATTATGTTTAATAAATTCAATTTCAATTTTCAATTCAATTTCAAATTTTATTGGTCATATACACAATCATACATGGGTACAATATGCAGTGAAATGCTTATGCAACCACAGGTAAGTTAAGGTAGGAAGGGAGGGGTAGGGGTAACTGGGAAGGTGGGAATCAGATGCAGTCATGGATCTTGGAAGGAGGGTTAGGGGTAGTTGGGAAATTCACCAAAGAAAGAAAAATATATATCTGGAGAAGAACTAGATGTAGTAGACTCATACATACACTTCACCCAACGGATGTCAGTGGAAGGAGATACAATAAAAGAAATTGAACAATGTGTTAAATGTGGTTGTCAGGCATTTGGCAAGCAAAGCATGATTTTCAAGAGCAACCTCCCAGCCATATGCCTGAAGAGAAAAGTTTTAGATCAGTGTGTGCTACCTGTTCTAACATTTGGCAGTGAAACATGGATACTAGCCTCACAATGATACAAAAGCTAACAGGGGCACAAACAGCCATGGAAAGATACCTGCTTCCAGTGATGGAATTCAATTTTTTTTACCACTGGTTCTGTAAGTATAGCTTACTATACTTATAGTGGTTAATGAGGCCTTAACACAACACACATTAACACTATTCAAATATTGTATTGGTGCAAACCTCTGGTTACTTTATGACAGCCAATGTCAACATCTGCCTCCAAAGGATCAAAATATGTACAGAATCATAAGTCGTCAACATGGATGGTACAGGCAAGATTATAGTGGGAACATCCTTGTATTATTAAATTGCCTTTGAGCTAATTTATTATAATACAATAGCAAATGTGTGTAACAGCATACATACACCCCTCCCAGTAAAATGCAGCTGAAGGATGCTGCAGTTATTTAAATTTACTGGTAATTTGTGAAAGAGTAAGCAGCATTATTATAGGAACTGTGAGGACTTGTTCCTTTCGCTTCTGAAGCTTTTTTCTTCTGTCTTTTTCAGAATACTTTTCCCATGCCTGGAACAGTTTTTGTTTATCACATATCCACGAAAAAAAAAGCAGCAGGAGATTTAGAATTACTGCCCTGTAATAATTTGCCCCTTAAATCAACCAGTGTCTCAGTCTCACCCTTAATCAACAACTGGAAAAAAGTATTTTTATATCATAGTAGAATATGAGAATTTCTGGAAAATATGTTGACCACCTAAGAATTTTGATCTTCTAAAAGCATTGTTCTAGAATGGGTATGATTTAGGATCCAATTGTGCTGTAGAGGTTTCTTATATTCAGCATGTGTGTCTGTATACTTATGTCCTCCTGTGCTACAGTTAAATGAAAACTTCAAAAATGCCTACATCTTAAACTCAGGTTGCCTCATAATATTTTGTGGTTTAGGAAACGTTGCAACGAGGCTAAGCTCTCTTCCATGTTATGTGCAGCTTGTAATGGTTTACTAACTGGGGTTGTAGTTTAGTATGAGATCTTTCCTGGCTGCTCTATACATCTGTATTCATATTGATGCTCCTGTCAATCACATCTAAACCTGTCACCTTAGTTACAAGGTACATTCTTGTGCATCTTTATTTCCTGAATGGTTTAAGTTCAGTAGCAGTTTTTCCAAGAACCATAATTTATAGTTGGTGTGCTCCACTTTCCTTTGATTAAACAATGTTATCTTTGAGGATTCTAGAAGCACACCTTCTCTCCAATAGCTCCTGCCCTCCGAAATGAGGTCCCCCACCAAGATCTGGATGGTCCCCCACTCTGGTGTGGTTTAGAAGAGCTGTGAAGACCTGACTCTTCATTAAAGCCTTTGGTAAAGGAGCGTGAGACCCTTTGTTCCACTGTGCTGCCTTTTTTATTTTTTTTGTTTTAATCTAACTTCCATGATTATTATGAGCTGCCCAGGCTAATTGAAAATCAGGTGGAGTACAAGTTTAATGAATTATTATATAAAATTATGAATTGAAAGGACGATAAATGAAACTTGAAGCTACAATTTTCATGTTAACAATTGAAAGTAGTGTTTAAAAATGTCTTAAAATTTTTAGTTATTAAACAGCAAAAGATGAAACTTTTTTTAAGAGGAAAGCAATCCATTATCAGAATGAAATATATATATATATATATTTTTAAAAAATTTCATAGATACACGTACAAGTTATTGAACATTTTGCTCAGCAGGATTTCTTTCACAGAAAGTAATACTGAACAACCTCCAAGATTGGTACAAAACTTTAAACATATCACACTTAATCACAATGAATTAAAATTATCAAAGTACATATTATAAAAAATTATGCTTCCTTCTTTTCTTTTTGTGGGCTGTTTATTCAATAACAATAGGTTCAAGATATTACTTTAAGGTTTGAAACTGGAAAAAGTTAATTTGGCCAGAATAAATGCTGGAAATTTAAATAATCAGATGCAAAGTCCCTTAAAATATCTTTTGTTAGGGAAATTGGGGTAAATGAAAACAGTGATTTGGAAATATTTATCCTTCAAAGGTCTCATCAGCACTCTTAATGAAAGGTTTAACTCTCTTTCTCCTCAAAGGCAGGTTAAATTAGATAGACATACCTGTGAGACAGAAAGGAAATAAAAGAGGCTGAGCACATTCAAATTTTAATTTAGCTTCTGGCAAGATATAAGGATGGGGAGGCCCAAGGAATTTGCTGAGTGTTGTTAAAATGTAAAGAATTCTGGTTTACAGATGAGTTAAAAAAAATCTGTCTTGAGAGTTGTCAAGAGAGTTTCCTTATACACAAGGAAAGGGGTGCAATTAGAATGACATATTAAATCACGAACCTGTTCTGAGTACCAGAATAATGTTGCTGAAAATGATAAACTGTTACTTAGAATTATTTGCAAGTCAGCTGCCACTCATTGAAAGATCTACCAGTAAACCCTTCTGCATAAGTTTGCACTTGGCTCAACTATATCTACATAAACTTAAATATTACAAAAACAGCCAGTTTGACACAATGGTTAAGACATTAGGCTAGGAACCAGGAGACTTAGTTCTATTCTTGCCTAAGGCACACCACCAGCTGGATTACCTTGGGCCAATCATTCTCTCAGCCCTTGGAAAGAGGCAATGACAAATCACTTCTGAAAAACTTTGCCCAAAAAACTGCAGGGACTTGTCCAGCAACAGTTGAAGGAAGAAAAAATAAATATTAAAAAACATATTACATCCAGAAACAAATATCTTCCCCAAACTGTAAAATTAATGTCAAGTGTACATTGACATTAATTTGGACTTCCTGGACTAACAGCTGCCCAGTCATTGGGAGGTGGGTGGAATACATTTAATAAATTATAGTACACAGATTAATTGGGTTTCTTCTCAATTGCACATTGCTTAGTTATAAAATAGTTACAATGTCTAACTTAAGGGAAATTGCGTCTATAAAAATACATATATTAAAGAAAGTCTATATTAATGTGTTCCTGAAGGACAATTCCATAGAAAAATAAATGCTTATGTGCTTTTTCTTTTTTAAAACATATAAAAAATTAGAAACACAAGATTAAATATATATAAAGCCGATTCATCCAATCCCAGTGGTGGCTGAAACTGGGAGTTGCTTAGTTGGAAAGTATGAAACAGCTTACAAAATGCCCATGGGTTGGATAAATAAACAGATTTGATTATTGAAATATTTGTTCACATAAAACTAGTGTAGATAATTGTTTCACAGGAGAAATAGTATAATCCAGTAACAATGCAAAATTTTCTCTAGCATCTCAATCAAAGATTTCCTCTTGAAGATGCAGATCGTTTAACATAAACCTCCTTGGTGCTACCTGGAATTAAGTAGGTCAAATTGCTTTGAAAAATAGCAAGAGGACGCCCTAAAGGGAAAAAGAAGAATTGAAATGCTATGAAAGAGGACTAAGAATATTGGCAATATTAAATAAAATAATCCTACAAAGGTTAAGATTAAAGGATACAATGGAAATGTTATTGTACTTCAGAAATGCTTTAGATCTTGGTCACCACAGGATTCTTGTATTTATATAGAGTAGCCCCCACTATAAGGCCATAGCATGTTCCATACCACACAAGTCCTATAATGCAAATTCCTCTTCTGGCCATAAAGGTGGAGAGAGGAAGTATGGGTAGAAATTGATAAAACAATTCAACAACATAGTGCTATGATTCTCAAGGGAGCAGCTAAACTGTATAAGTAAGTCACAGACTTGAGCAGAATCAATCAACATCTTCAGGGCATATTTAACAGGTATTCAAACTTAGTGGGTGTTGTCATCCAAGACATCTGGAAGCATTGGAAAAAGCTGCCTTCTGCTTTAAAACAACCTTGCCCAGCCTGATGCCTTATAGGTGACCTAGAACTCCTTTTACCTTCAATTAGCCATGTACTAAACTGTATGTAAACGGTGGGATATGGAATCCAGCATATCTGGCAGACTCCAGGTTGGGAAAACCTTCAGACTTACTACTTTCCTTTTCCTTGCTAATTTGTCTACATAAATTTATTAAATAAAAATAATCCTGTGGTAACTCTGGTTGTCTGGACTTGAAAATTAAACAAGGCCAGTTCCAATTAGCACTTGGATGGGAAAACACAGGGAGGTCCTGGCCTTCAGGCTAGGCTAGGCTATTGGATCAGATTATTTATACCTCAAAAGGAAACACTGAAAAATCACCTCTGTGCACAGTCCTAAATGCATGGTTATATTCATATAGCCATTAAGATCTTAAACATTCAAGCCTTTATTTTGTCCTATAGTTAAGATATACTGTAGTACCAATAAAGAAGAATATTTATAGCTCAGGGTTCAAATGAGGGGCCCTTGGTGCTCTCTTGACTTTGGTTGTTTTTTTGCAGATGTTTCATTACCCAAATAAGGTAACATCATCATTTAATGGAAGATTGTAATCAATGTTAATTAAAGGACATTCACGAAGCATGTTGCTTTAGAGATATAAATAAAATAATCTTAAATATAAGAGTTCTCATTTTTAGAACTTTTAACTTGGATATCCAAGGTATTTTATGCAACAGTTTGTGTACAACATGAATTACTTATTCTCTCTTTGATAGTTACAAAAGAATTTAATCAGAGAGTAAATCAGTTTCAATTGGGAAGGAAGGA
>JAEANM010027290.1:0-10570 GCA_017656035.1 Myanophis thanlyinensis | reverse complement strand
AGCTTGGGTAATGTCCTGGGGGGATGGTTGTGATGTAGCATTCTGGGCTTTGGTCTGGCTTCTAGTTTGAGGTCTGGATCTGTTTTCTTGCTGTGTGTCAGCTTGTTTGGCTTTGGGGTTGGGGGGTACGATAGCTGGTGAAGCAGGATGGGTTTGGGCCTGGGTCTGGAGAGGGGGATTGGCGGTGGTGTCCTGTGTTGTTTTGGGTCTGGTGTTGTTTTTTGCTTGAAGCAGAAGGTACCAGCCTGAAGATGGCGAGTGGGATCTTGCCGAAACGTTGCAAAGAGATTCTGAAACTTACATGGGAAAAGACCCAAATAGACCTAGACCTGCATATATATAAATATATACACACACACACAGTATGTGTGTCTGCATGTTATAGAAAAACTGTTTATAAGTGTATACATTGAAAGGATGGTTAAATAACGCAACACAAGCCATGCTGCTTCCAATTCTGAAGAAACCTTGAACCTCAAAGTATAACATGTTGTGTTTGCCCATTTACTTCCCACACAATCAGTACAAAGCTTTTACTTAAAAGGTGTTTCCTGTGAAAAGATTTTAGTATTGACAACTGTTACAAATAAACTTTGTGTGCCTTTAATAGATTATTATTTCGGTGGCAATATTTGTTCAAGGATACCTTCACAGAATACATGCACGTTTGTTATCAATGCAACCACATACAGTAAATGTTGACGTTATTTTAAAGCCAATCAAAACAGGAAGAGTAGTAATAAGTAAAATCATTTCAGATATCAAATGAAAGGCATATTACCCATCCGATTTCTTATTGTGATTTTACATTTTTCCATTCTTTCACTATCAAAAGTCTCATACAACCAAACACTGATTACAAACATGCTGCATTCTGCATCTTTTGGAATGAACTTCTGAACCTGAGTTGGGAAAACTGAACCATTTTTTCCTATATTTCTGCAGACTAATATATCTCTTGAAAAAGTTGTGATTTGTGAGTGTAGAACTAGAAGTTTGGCATTCAGAAAAGATAAATAAATATGCAAATATCAATGTCTATAAAATGTCAGCAATCGTAAAAAGTTCCATTTTACCATTTTTAAAAAAGACCATTTTTGTGCAAACATTTCTGAATAAATGCTGTAGAATATATACTGAGTATTATAATCATATTTGAGATTAACAATAATTAAAAGGTCATTGTTTTTCAACTGTACACTGTAATATATTACATAGGATTAGTTTTGCAAAATAGAACACAAGACATATTATTTCAGCCCTCATCATGCCTAGAGATTCACACATTCGTTATCTGATGCATTTCAAAGTTCTTCGTTTTCTTTCTTTCTCTTTCTCTTCTTTTTTTTAATTTTCTTCCTGTAAATCAAAACTGGGATATTTTTACACAGACTAGGAGCCATTAATAAATAGCTGCTCTGCGTTAAGATATTTATCTAGCAGCAGTTTTTAAAAGTGCAATGTGCTTCCAACACTCTGAAATACATCCTCATAAATTCATTCTACATTTGCTATACAAAGGTCAAGAGGCTCCAATCCAATGAATGGAAAGAAAAATCTGGCACTAAGAAAGTACATACTTTGAGGGAGGGGAGGAGGCATTCCATTAAGCTGCAACAATTGAAGAGGAAAATGGTTATTGAAAAATCCAGAATGTCCAGATAAAATACCCAGACTGTTCTGAAGCAAAAAACAGTCATCTCTTTAAAAAAAACCAACAGGTACCACTGCCACTAGTTGGTCTCTGGACGAAGCATCTCCTTGAGGACTATCACACAAGCAGAGGCAGAATGGTGTCCCTCCAGTGAGTGACTGGAATGCTGCTGGGAGTCGGCTTTCAGCATTTGCTTGCAGAACATTTCCCGCAACCCTTGCCGGAATTTGGGGTCCCAAACACTGTAGATAGCCACATTCCAACAGCTGTTGGAAGCCAGGATCCAGAAAGCATAGAAGGAGAATTGGCACCATTCATATCCCACCACGGTGCCCACAACAAATACGGCAATGGGAATGAAAGATACGGAGAATGCAAAGGTCAGGATGCCAATGGTCCTGGCAGCAATGACATCTGAGTAAGAGAGCCAGTGGGTTCCCTGTGGCTCTTCCCTCAGTTGCTTCCTCATTTTGTGGTACTGCCGGAGGGTGGCAAAGGTGATGGTGTTGACAACAAAAGTGCCACCTAAAAGAGTGAAGTCAAATATCGGGTACAGGAGCATGACGTTCCAGTTGGACTCTGGCAACTTGTCCAGAGGGAAGCCATAGTTGCACATCTTACTGCAGGAATTGTACTCAAAAGTGATATTCGGAACGGAGAGCAGAGGTATCACTGCCAAAGAGAAACTCAGGATCCATGAGCCAAGAATGAGCCACGTGATCCGGCGCTTCGTAATCACAGCTTTCCTGTGCAAGGGCTTCAGCACAGTGATGGTCCTCTCCACGGAAAGCAGAAATATGGTGCTGATTGAGACGAAAGTGCACCCGGCAAAGATTGGGCCAGTGATCAAACAGACAGACCAGCCAGCTGTACTCTCTTCTTGCTCCGTCCCGTAGGCCAACGTGTTCATCTCCTGATAAACTGAGTAAGGTACTACAATGAGCCCCACAGCCAAATCAGCAAGCGCCAAAGAGGCTTTTAGGTAGCTTTGGGGTGTCCGGAATTGCCTTACACAGAAAAAAACTAGGAGACTCACCAGGTTCCCAAGAGTGATGGCAACAATCAGGAGGACCATGAAGAGCAGCTGGCAGATCACTCCAGCAAAAGCCAGTCTGCAGTCTGTACTATTGGCATTCCTGTTGCTGCTGCTGTTTCCCAACATCGATCAGGCTCTCTTCCCTTCACAGGGCAAAACAGAAAGAAGCCAGCTAAGGAGCTCCGCTTTCAAGGTGCCATGGAAGAGGCTCTACAGGTGAGCAGTTTTCCAGGATGCCTGGCTCAGAAACGACCAGCTCATGGGGAAGTCCATGCCAATAAACGGTTCAGTCATTGAAGCTCAGAGCAGCTGGTACAGTCGCATAGTCTGTAGGCACATGAAGCACCTGAGCAACATTCAGTCAGGAAGGGCTCTGAAACAACAAGTCTCCATATGTCAAAAGAGGGAACAAAAGTCAGAGAAGCGACAGCTCAGGGAGGAATCTGATCTGTGGCTTGTGTCAATAGATTCAAAGATTAAGTCAACCTTTTCAATCACTGCCTTTGATCAGCCACAAGAATATCCTATTAGCTTTGCATCTCCTCTCTTCCTCTCTGATACATATGGTGAATTGAACTGATATTCCTACAAATGGCAATGGATATTGCTGAAGCATTTTGATGCTATTTGCTCCAGAATGCAGTGGAATATCCAGGCTCCTCCCTTCCTTCTATGGGGAAGGGGGGGACCAAATAACCTGGGACAGCTGCCTTTCAGGATAAAACTTCAGGGCTGACCACCCTGTATTCCACAGAGTCTATGATTACGTCTCCTTCTAACCCACCTTAGAGCTACCTCCCTGTAGTAATTGCAGAAGGGCTTCCTAAACTGAATTTTAAAATGATATTTAATCAGCCATTGTTTAATTATTTTAACTGCTTTTAATTGTATTTTTGTATTTATACTCTGTTTTTTATTGGCTGTAAACCGCCCCGAGTCCTGAGGGAGAGGGGGCGGTATATAAATTAAATTAATAAAAATAAAATAAAAGGGAGCCAACCAAAGAGCGCATCATTCTAAACCCTTTCCTCCCCAATTGGAGAAGGACCTTCAAACGTGAATGCTCCCACCCAGATCGAAGCCTGTTTATGCCGTCCATCAGCCTCGCCCCACCCAACCCTACCCCCCCCCCCCCCAAGGCAGAAGACGGCTTTTAAGAACGCACTTCAGACTGGGACAACGGGTGCCCTTCCGAGCATCTTCCAGCCGCGCAAAGGAACCCTGGCACACGGGATGATGAAGTCCGACATCAGCCGGGCAAACCAGCAGCCAGCGCACGACCAAATGGCGGGCTCCGGGCACGTTCCGCCTTTCTCGGCATCGCTGCTCTCCTCCACGATCTTCGCGGAGCTCCTCGGCCAACCCCGAAGGGAGCTCGCCTCACCCCGAGGCCCTTCCTGCAACGCCGAGAGCGCCCGACCTCCGCTTTGCACGCTTCAATGCTCCTCCGCGGCGCCCCCCCCCCCCCCCGCCTTTCGCTTTCAAAGTCAGAGCCCCTTCTTCGGAAGAGCGCCGCCCTCGCCGCCAACTCCGTCCGTTCCTCGCTCGCGTCGCTCTCTGCGCTGCCTTCCAGCGATCTGCTGAAAGAGCCGCTCGCAACAGGTGCTGCTTACCCAGGCAGGTAGCATCGCCTGGGTGGCCTGCTGAGGCGGCGCGCAGGAGGGAACCGCTCGGGCGCTCCCGCCTGTCTCCCGAGTCGTCGAACTGAACCTCTCCGCCCGACCGGAGGGCAACCGCCGTCTGGCTTTTTCGCTCCGTAAAGCCCGCCAGCCCTCTTGGGATTGTTCGGGGCTGCCCGCCCCTCCCCACCCTCGCGGCTTCTGCGTCTGCCCAGAGGCGGCGCCTTTGCATCGCGCTCAACGCCCGAAGGAGCCTGGAGGCGAGAAGGCGACCAATCCTCGCCGCGCCTTTCTCTGCGGGTTCGTGGCCCCTTGAGACCCTCAGCACCTCCGGGTGTGGTCCCCCCCACACACACACACCTTGGGAAGCCGTATCCTATCCCCTAAGCATCGAATAGGATATGTCTGTGGAGATTCTCAGTCATCCAGGTCATGGTTGTCCCAAAAGTGCTTTTTCAAAAGGCAACTGGACTCCCTTTGTTTTTAACAGATTAACAAAGTTGGAAGGGACCTTGTAGGTCATCTAGTCCAACCCGCTGTCCAAGACCCTGACAAATGGCAGCCCCATCTCTTCTTGAAAGCCTCCAGTGATGAAGCTCCCACAACTTTTTGCTTAAAGATTCGCTTCTCATCCAAGAAGCTGCTTTGATTCAAGAGAATGAGGAGGAGGAATTAACTACAGGAGGTGTTGCTAATTTTGTTTAGAAGTGCACAAGACTTCTAGGGTAAAGCTGACCATTAGTCCAAACCAAATCAGTGTTTCCTAACCTCAAGGACTTTAAGATATGTGAGCTTTAACTTAAACTTAATTTAAACTTGCCCATGTGTCTTAAAGTTGTGGAGGTTGAGAAACACTGGTCTAAATGGCCCAACCATCCCCATCTGGGTGCCTTCCAGGTGGGTCATCAACCGCAGGCAATATGGGTGAGTGGCTGGCAGTTTTTAAAAGCTCTGGCTTTTAAAATTAGATGAAGTGGTATACAAGTCTCCGTGCT
Source organism: Myanophis thanlyinensis (assembly GCA_017656035.1). Taxonomy (NCBI): domain Eukaryota; kingdom Metazoa; phylum Chordata; class Lepidosauria; order Squamata; family Homalopsidae; genus Myanophis; species Myanophis thanlyinensis. Next base: position 5,266 of record JAEANM010027290.1, on the reverse strand, counting down.
ATTGCTGTTGTTATTGTGGATAGTGGAAAAGGAGAGGATGTTTTCTCCGTAAGAAGAAGAAAGTCTCCAGCAATTTCTCAAGGGAAGGATTTCCTGTTAGCTATGACACAGAGTGGTAAAAGTCTCATGGGAGGAATAGAAATTGAAGCAAGAACTTAACTGAAGCATGGGAAGGCAACGGAGAGGAAGGCGAGGCTATTGAGCCCCCACATATTGTATGGTTACATAATCAAATAAATGCAAAAATGCCATTCTCTCTTCTTGAGAATTTATCTGAAATTCCCTTCTTTGTTAAAAGTTTCTCAAGCACTTTCTCCCCATCAAACTAAACAACAACTGATACAAAAATATGCAAGAAACTATCTCAATCCAGCATTACACCAGAATTTTTCTGGAGATACCTGAGATAGAATGTAAGATTTCCTGCACAAAAAAATACATTCCTGAACTACAGACCTCCTTAGTTATTATAATCTAGTCTTGAATTTGTATAGTTTGCCAGACACGTGTTCTCTGTGTTTACAATTAAAATCTTCCGGGTTTTTATTGAAGGAGAAAAATGGATAGGCAGAACACCCTCTCCAAATTTTTTCTATGGGATTACTTCTAGAGTTACTTCTTAGAGAAATAATAAAATGCCAGTTCAGCCAAAAAAAATCTTGGAAATGAAAGGCTAAGTGAGGGACTAGCACTAGCAGGGACTAGCACTGATTATGTTACCTAGTTTAAGTAATGAAACATCTGCAAGAAAAAAACCAAGCTCAGAGAGCCCCAAGGACCCCACATTTCAACCCTGAGCTACAAATATTCTCCTTTGTTGGCAGAAGAAAATTACTTGAAACAGGAAAAAGCTTACAGGAAAAATTTTACCAAAAGTCTCTTTTAGTAAGGCTAACAGACATAATATTTAAGGGGAAACAACACACTAAAAGTTGTCTAGTTAAAAGGGGCTTTTTTTCTAAAACACACAGTCTTTGTACAACAAGCCATTGTCTTTCTAGCTCTGTCTTTAGAATTCCTAATTCCACAAGTTACATGTATTTCATGATTTGCATAAATCTATATAAGGAGGTTGCATTCCCACTCTTTTAAAGATTTAATCTCATAGTTTATAGTAGTGCAATTAAGTAATAATTTGTAGTAGCGCGATAAAATCAATTTGTGTTTCGAAAGGAAGGGTGTGATCTTAATAGCAGGGAATGTTTTCCTAATCAGTATTCTATCAGTAGTGAGAAATCTATAAACCAAGAACATTTCTGGAATGGGATTAGTTTTTGCCATTCATACCCCACTAGAGAGAGGAGCTATTTCTAAAAAATTCTTCCCTCCCCATGCCTCATAGTTGCTGAGATTAGACAGGAAAGAATCTTAACAGAACAGAACAGAATAACAGAGTTAGAAGGGACTTGTAGGTCATCTAGTCCAACCTCCCACTCTGTTCTGTTTCAGGTCTCAAAACACATGAAAGCATACCTGGCTGTATGCCACAACTAATGGGGAGATAAGAAACTCCTGGTTGAAAGCCCAGAATGCTATCTCAATTAAAACAAGGCTTGATAGAAACTCACAGATTCTTCGAACAACCTTTCCACACAGCTGACTTAGTAAAACTGTTGTTTCCTGCAAAGTTCCCCTCCCTTCACTCCTCCTATAATCTCTCTGAGAGGGGCCAATCATTAGCCACCTGTATTCTATTTTCTTCTCTGGCCCTGCTTCCAAATCTGCTCCCTCGTCCTCACAGCCCTACATATATGCACGTCAGGGACAGCCTCCCCCTGTTCTTCCTCACTGCTCCCTGACTCAGAAGCCAACTGGTGTCCAATAGATCTTTCTAGTCCCTGATCTGACTCTGAACACCCCTCCAGAGTCTTCCTCAGCCTCCATGGCAGTCCCATAATGTTCATCACTGTCAGATTCCACCAACAGCTCAGCTGGCCACTGTTGGGCCACAACACACTCAAGCAAAAGACCCTACACCATTTCTGACAGATGTCAGTCCACTCTCTTCTTGAAAGCTTCCAGTGGTGAAGCTTCCACAACTTCCAAAGGCAAGCTGTTCCATTGGTTGATTGTTCTTATTGTCAGAAAATTTCTTCTTATTTCCAGGTTAAATCTCTCGTTCAGTTTCCATCCATTATTCTTTGTCTGGCCTTCAGGTGCCTTGGAAAATAGCTTGATCCCTTCCTCTCTGTGGCAGCCCCTCAAATATTGGAACACTGCTGTCATGTCTCCCCTGGTCCTTTCTTCACTATACTAGCCATGCCCAGTTCCTGGAACTGTTCTTCGTATGTTTTAGCCTCCAGTCCCCTAATCATCTTTATTGTTCTTCTCTGCACTCTTTCCAGAGTCTCAGCATCTATTTTATCTTAACTTTGGCAGTACCTAAATTAGTAGCATTTTCATTAGTAAATGATCCGCCACCGCAGATTTAGGCACTCTAAAATCCTTATTGGTCTCTCTTCCTTTAATTTTATGAGGCTTCTAGTAGTGCTTATACAATAAGCCTCCAATTTTTCAACTTTGGATGCCTCATAATGTTCAATGAGGCGTACCTTTTTTGTTTATTTTCAATCTATTTGCAAAATTGGGGATGGATAATTTCCATTGGATTTGATGAATATAATTCTTCTACATTTGCATAAAATTTAAGCGTCAGGTTTCTGCTTCCACTGCTTTTGCCCCTGAATTTATTCTTCTTATATGATAGTGCTTTATGTTGATAAGTTGAGGCTTCTTGCAACAAAACAATAAACATAAATCTACAAATAAATAAATAAAGAGCATTATCTCCCTCCTGTAAAAAAAAAAATTGTGGAGAAAACAGGAGGAAGGAGAATTATGTATCTACACCACCTTGTATTACTTAGCGTAATAAAGGGGGGGGATATAAAAATCTAATTAATAAATACATATTCCTGGGGAAAATCAGATGAGGTGCATGCCAGAAGTATATATTTACACAGGGCCATGTAAGTACTGAAAGTCAGCCCAGCTGCCCAGCTAAAGCAAGCAGATACTTACATTCAGCAGTAGAGATATAGGAAGATTATAGAGGAAGATGATCACTTCAGTGACAATGGCAAAACATCAATTCATACTGCGTAGGAGAAAGCAATAGGTATCAATCCTGTACCTTTACCAGGAAAACTCATATGAATGGAAAATATAAAATAATGATATAGTCAGCCAAAGTTGGGTTACAGTGTAGTATATACATTTAATAAATAAATAGATGATGAGTTCCTCAAGTCATATTGCACTCAACATACTACTGTGGATCTTTTGGCGTACAAATGGCCATGATTGGATTAAGGCAGGGATGTCAAACTCAAGGTCCAGGGACCAGATCTGGCCCACGGGGTACTTAAGTCTGCCCCGTGGGGTCACCCTGGAAACAGCAAAGGATTGGCCCACAGTGCCTCTGCCAGAAAAAATGGAGGTGGCCCTCCTGAGCTCCATTTTCAGTGGCAGAGGTTTGCAGGAAGCCATCGCAGCTGAAAACAGAGCTTGCGAGCACATTTTTGTTAGCAGAGAGCTCAGGCCACCACAGGTGGCCCCAACACAAGTGAGGTTCAGCTGGCCATGCCCACCCCGGCCACACACACACCCTATACGTCAAACACAACCCTGATTGTCCCTCAGTGAAATCAAGTTTGACACCACCTGGACTAAGGCCTTGACGCCATCTAGTTATTAATATTGCCATACAAGGGGAATCCCCCCTCAAAACTACAAAAAAAAAAAAAATTACAGTGAGAACATGGAAAGTAACAAACATAAACATGGGAATTTATAACACTATGAAAAATGAAATGGAACAACTTTAGTGATAAGCTATTTAAATATATTGAAATTAGACACTTTCAGTTAGAAGATTATACTGTTTATTACTCTGGAGATGGAAATCAAGAAATCATACTGCTTTTACAGTTATGAAGGCTATAGCCAGAAAGTGCTTAGATACAATGAAAATGTGACTGAATAATATCAGTTAGACTTTTTAGACAACTCTTCAATATGACAATTATCCAGGGTTATTTTCCACTAATGCAGAAGAAGAGGAGTTAGGAACTAATTGCCATGGGGAAAATGTATCTATTGAAGAGTTAACAACTGAAAGGCACATAACCATTTATTTTGCTAATGTTTTTTTTTTCTGCAGATGCCTCCTGGAAACAGCTTCCAAAATCTGCCCAGAAAAAGGCTGCCATATATTGTTTCCTTTCAGGCAGAAAGAGGATTCTGTCATACTAATAATTTTAAAAAACCCATGCAAGAGAGCCAAAACTTCGATGCTTTCAAGATATGCAGATTTGATAAATTATCTGCAATTCCCATAAAACTCAGGGTAACTCCTTCATAATGACTGGTCAGAAATTTTAAAAATAATCAACTTTGACTGTTCTATAAGCAGAAAGATAAATAAAGAAAAACTATTTAAAATGCCCAAACTGCCACCTTTGTTTTTATACAAAGTGCTATCTAGTGCTAAATTTTGCACAATTTCAGTATTAAGAAACGGTTATCAAAATTGTGCCATGCTATTTCCAAAAGGTTTCCATATATTTCTGTCCTTTCTGGCCATTCATGTGAAGTGCCAAAGTTTACCTAGAAATTTTGTTCAATGAGAGTACTGAAAATGTAAGAGGTGAATTAAAAAAACATCTGCTCATGAATATGTGGCATTATAAATACAGAAAAAGATTGCAATTGGGCACACACATGAGGGTGATATTTGGTGTCCCATAAAAATCATGAGGAGTCTGATAACATCTTACTCCAAGTAACACATTTGTATCAAAAGGTATAAATCGGTGGGAGGTGGAGCTCACTGTGTCAGATGGAGAGATTGCATGAAGCAATCCAACAGTAAGGTCTGAATGTTCCAACTCTCTACATTTTGTTGGGTGCAAGGCAAAAATGAGGATGGAAATCTTTGTACCTCTGCACAAAGAGATATCTCCCCCTTCCCACATTGCAAGAAATGGCTAGTCCAATTTTTCTTCTGAACTGCAAGCATAAATAAGGTTCATGTTATAGCCGAAAACCCGGTCCAAATCGGTGAAAGAAAATTCAAGAAACCGGGTCCATTTGGATGACCGCGAGGGGTCCCATTTTATTCAAACCGTGAGTAAAACTCACGAGGCGGATTCTGTCAGTCAAAAGGCAAAGCTTAGGGGAAGCCGCGTCTTTTTATATTTGCCGCAACTTCAAATTCCTGCGCTTCCCATTGGCTGGTGGGCCAGCCAATGGGCATCGACGTCCC
>JAEANM010027289.1:0-10571 GCA_017656035.1 Myanophis thanlyinensis | reverse complement strand
TGATAGAAAGCCCCCCTGGAGATGGCTGCAATATGTTCTTCCAATGACAGCCATACATCCAGGAGGACACCCAAGTTATGAGCCCTCTCCGTGGGGGACATTTCATTCCCCACGGCCAGCGATAATGGAAGCTGGCTAAATCTAGGCGCCAGCTAGATACTATAAAACTAGATACTAGATACTATAAAACTTCCAAACTTTCAAAGTTCATTGGATAGTCTATTTGTACTATTTCTTCCTTTTCTGTCCAGCTCCGATTACACCTTCATTTACATCTTCTATCACTTGATAATTATTTTCCTAGAGCATTAATGGGTAATCTACAACTGTCTGTAGCTTTAAAGAATCCTTTTTGTAGCATCTCTTTGAGCATGTTGCTGAAATTTGAAAGGACAATTTTCTTCCACTGTGAAGCAAAACATACTATAGCTCTTAAAATAGAATTAACAGAATATAAAGAACTCACCTGAAACTTGGAATTCCAGCCCTTCCCATTGTCATTGCCTCAAACAATATGACCCCCAGAGCCTCAAAAGACTGCACTGAATCATTAGCAATCTAAAGGCTGCTCTTCCATACAATAACCTCTTTCATGCATCTATTACTTCCATTCCTATTTTACAGAAGCAGAATCTAGCAGACATCTACAACTCCATCATTCCTCAGCGACTTTGTGGTAATAACTTACTTGAGCAAAACCAGGATCTTGTATGAAATGGTATCTTGGTAATCAATTGCTTTGAAAGTCATAAAATTTGGTACTGGTTGCATTTTGATGAGAAAATGTTTTGTCCTGGTACTCATTATTTGTTTTGTACTCAACGCCCAAGTCAGAACTTGTCTGTGTCCGTTGCCTCGTGACTTGCTACTCTTTCCAGTTGAAAAGTCACGCATCAGTCAAGCAGTAGCTTTTGTTCTGTGCATAACCCCTTGTGGTCTTAGCTTCTGTGGTCATTTTGTGTAGTTTTGCGCTTTTTTTCTCATCAGTACAGGTAAAGTGAAGTGTTTATTTTATTTATTTATTTATTTGGGACACAGCGACAGTTATAAATATGAACCAGTTGCCAAGCATCTGAATTTTGGTCACATGATTATGCGGATGCTGCAAATCTGTGAGAAATAATCGTTAAGTCACATTTTTCAGTGCCAATGTAACTTTGAACACTCACTAAATGACTTGTTGGAAATCAAGGACTACCTGTATTTCATTGCTACTCATACCCTATGTGATTCCAGGTATGAAGGAGATGGTATAATATCAAACTGATTTCTCAACAAGTAAGAATAAAATTAGAAAAAGGAACTTTTGATTTCCACTGTTGAAAATCATTTCTGATCATGTATTGAAACTATTGTCAATGCTAGAGGTGTAAGACATATTTTTAAAAAATCTGATTGGGAACCTTTAGCCTAGAGCAGGGGTGTAAAACTGGATTTCTTGGAGGGCTGTATAAGCATTGTAGTTGTCCTCCATGGGCCACCCGGGGGGGGGGGGAGATGGCACAGATTGCCTCCTTCTGGCCAACACAGGGCATGGGCCCCCCATTTTGGCTGGCCAAGTGCTACAAGAGGCCACCCAGGCCAAAAATGGGCTATGTGGAGCCGCACATGCCCCCCACACCCCATTTTGGCTGCCAAAGGTAACCCAGGATAGTTCTTTGCTATTTTGAGGCTTGCCCCATTGGCCAGATTTAAGCACCCCACGGGCCTTGAATTTGACAACCTGGCCCTGAGCATAGTTTTAATTCCCTATCCATTTCTGCTACCTTTATGAATAAAAATAACTTAAAAACCTTAGTTCATAACCTCAAACTTATAAGCAATAGCAATTTACTCTTCTTTGTTAAAAGGTGTATTAAATATTCTCTATACATGCTAAATATTATGGGGGGATTGTATTTTAGGTACATTTTTGAGTGAGACAGTCATAAATTGAAGATAGTTTAAAAAAGTAATTAATAAGTCATTATTAAATGTTTCATCACTAAAAATAGTAAACAGAATTATAATACATAGTTGAAAAATAAACACAGGCACAAAAGAACACACTATTCCTTCATTCCACAATCCATCAGAACAGTTTGAAGTTGTCTCACAATCTCCTTCAATTCTGCCAAAATATAGGGAAAATCCATAAGAACACTTTCAGCTCTCTTGGTTCTCTCTTGCTAATGAATAGTAATAAAATCCCCTCCCTCATATTTTTAGTACATGGTATGTGGATTGGTTTAGCCAACTGAATTTTTTTTTTAAATCTGGTTGTTTCAAGGGGAGCCTTCTTGGCTGCAAGGATGCCATTCTTTCTGTTTCTATTTAAGAGCAAATGTGATTTGTAAAGTCAAAGGTTAGCATTTTGGTATTCTCTGCAACCAAGCACTTTTCACAGTAGAACCTGGCTGCTTGTTACTGCAGCTGCAAAACTGCAAATATTTGCAACTTTTCCCAGGTTTGCAGAACTGCAGTGAAATTGAGAGTTGTACATTTCCCCCATTTCTTCAGAGAACCAGTAATAAGGCTTTGTAGATTTTTTTTCAACAACTGCCTTGTTACTGGATCAATTCATTTGATCCCATGAGGTGAAGTTGCAAAAGAAAAGATCACCTTTGCTCTGACTGTCCATCTATATATCTATCTAAACAGCATATTATATAATGTTCTCTACTCCTACAATTACTGTTATTTTATATTTTTATGCTATATAAAAGTTTTCCCCTCAAGACATATATTTAGATCAATTTTTTCCTCTGTACAGTATTTATCTCAACTTTTCACAAAGCGAATGAACTTATTTTTTAGCACTTGCAAAAGTCCAGCACAATCATATGGTAGCATTTTATTTCAATTAATATCACATTTCTGAAATGCAGTATTGGAGGAATAAATATCTAAGAATCTATAAAACACCCAAAGGCTTAGTTATATTTGCTCACAACTAAAGTCAAACTATTCTCACATGTTTAAACACACTTAGCTAGCATTGGACTTTTGTTAATTTCTCTTGCTTAAAAGCAATCACTGATTAAAATATACATTAATTTTTAAAACACATCTGTTCAGAAATAAGTTTTTTCAACTTCAGTATAGCTAGTTTTTGAGAAGCAAGCCCAACTTATCACTTATAATGAGCTGTAGAATACTTTTGGGTTCTTTTCAAAGAACACATTTATCTAAATTTCCCACTGAAAACAAACATTACAAATGTTTCTCACACACACATAAACAGATTCTCATGTTTTATGGAAGCCTCAATAACGAATTAATGCTTTTATTTTGTAAAATATACTGACGATAAAAGCAGAAGAAAGGCAAGTTCACATTTCATCAGAAATGAGGCTAAATACAACTTTCCCCTGCTGAGGCATACATGTCTGAAAATCATTATAATGCATTAAAACTAAGCATCAAAGCTGGAGAAACATATTACATTTTTTTTAAACGCTCTTTCCAAACGCCAGTGCACCTTGTAGTTTAAATCATGTTTACAAGCAGCTGCCCGGATTGAACAATAAAACTTTGCAATTCTGGGGAGGGAGGTAAAAGTTAAAATTCAGATACACAAAAAAAGGAAAAGTAGAAACTGCCTGTTTGCAAGACAAATCCTTCCCGACGGAGCTAAAATGGAGACAGAATTTCATCTCTGCCCTGGAGAAAGAGACAGAAAGGGCAGCCGAGCCAGGGCAAGGTCAAGGTCACTAGCAGGGCAGTTTGCAGCTGCTTGCACTGCTCTCTTTTAACAGCAAGCACCACAGGCCTTTCCAAATTCTACGCCCCAGACTTTCTGCGCGCGCACAGGCACCAATTAAAAACAAAACAACTTTACATTTTAATTTCTCGTTTTACTTCTATCTTGTCTTGGTATGGTATTTCACAACTAGGCACTTTTAAAACACAAACGTCTCTCTCCCTCCCTCCCTCCCTCCCTCTTCTGAGTTTCTTGCAAAGCATCACTATCATCTCCTCCCCCCCAAACTAGAGAATATAGGGAAACAGCAAAGGGGAGTCAGGTTTGCGGGTTCAGGAAACTCACTTATGCAAGCTTCCTGAATTCGGTTTTCATAGGAGCACGACTCTGGCGTTTTAACTATAAATATATGCCTTTTAAAATCGCGAGGCCGACAGCATGGTGGCGGGGCGGGTGGAGGGAGGGAGGGAGGAGGAGAGTGTGGCATCGAGCCCTGTGCTGGGAGGGGTCAAACAGGAAGCCCTTCAGCCCCGAGTTTACGCGGCAAGGAAAAGGAAGGCTGTGCGCGCGCGCTCCCCCCCCCCCCCCAAGTGCCATGCCATGCCCTGCCTTGCCTTGCCTTTCCCTACCTCAGCCCCGGATCATGCGTGTATACAGGCTGTATTCTGGGCGGCGGGATGGGGGGGCGGCGGCAGGAGAGAAGGAAGAAACGGCTACGAGCTTAGGACAGAGCTGCGGGGGGTGGGGGTGAAGAAGTGGGAGGGGGCGTTTTGGCAGCCCGGGGAATGGTTCCTTCTATCAACTCTCGTTAATTATACATATGAACCAGTCATCGCCCGTCTCTTCCCCCGAGACGAGGGCACGGCCGCTCACCCTCCCACGCAGCCCTTCTCAGCGAGCCACCCGCCACAATCTTCGCTTTCCCTTCCTCTCGCTCCCCCTCCCGGGTGAACTTCAGGTGACCGACCGTGGCTCTGACACATAAGCAGTTCAGCCTGCCGACAACGAACCTCGGGGCGCAGCCAGGGAGGGGCCAAGCGAGGCTGCACTGAACGTCGGTGCAGAGGCAGGGAGGCAGGGAGGCGGGAGGGGGAGAGAGAAATGACCCTTCTAATCCACCCCCGCCCTCATTCCTCTTTTCTTTGGAGGCCAACCAGAAGGAGCCCCGAGTCGCTTTAAAGGTCTTTTAAAACGTGTTGTCTTATTCGTCCGAAGATATTTCCCCTTCCTCTCTGCAAAGAATGCCCGGTCGCTTCTCCATTCTCCAGCAGAAGAAAAAGTTAACTGCTTTGCGAAGAATTGAGGGGGAGGAGGAAGAGGAGGGCTGGGGTGGCGGGGAGGGGAGGGGAGGGGAGGGGGGCGCGAACCGGCGGAAAAGGGGGGGGGGGAACTGCGGTGTGGTGTGTGCGTTGCCCGCACCGGGTGGGGAGAAGTGGGGGCGATACGCGCTCTCTCTCAAGTCCTTTCCTGCCTTCTGCTGCTCTGCTCTGCTCTGCTCTGGGGCAGAGACGCGTAAACCTCTGGCTCGCCCAGGCTGCATCTGACCCTTCATTTTATTGCAGCGAGGAGGCGAAGCAGACTCCAGCCCGCCTGCCACCGCCGCTGCTATGCCGCCGCCTCCGCCACCCCCTCTGCTCTGCAGGGACCTCGCATGCCACGATCTCCCTCTCGCCCTCCCCGCACTTCTCGGCGGCGGCAAAGCGGCAGACCAGGACTCTTCTGTCCTATTCCTTCCTCCCCCCCACCCCCCAAAAAAAAACCTCCAGCCCGCCGCTGCCTCGCCCTCCCCGCTGCTCTTCGCCTTCGCCCGCCTCCTTCCCGGCTCCGAGGCCGACCAGCCCAGCCGCAACCTTTAGCCGGAGACGGACCTCGCAATCGATTCCGCACAAGACACCAGAAACCCTTCCAGTTATGACTCCCCACCCCAATAAAAAAAAAAAGACCCCCTTCAGACTAAAAGGGAGAAACCGGTCCGTACACGCACACAAATGCACAATCAAAAGAAAGGGGAGGGGAAAGAGCTAGAAGAGCGAAGAAAGAGAGGAGGGAAAGCCACACACACACACATACACACGCACTCCCTCTCTCGCGCTCACACAGACGCACTCAGACACATACACACACACAGAGAGAGACAGAGGGGGAGAAAGAGAGAGAGGAGAAAAAAAATTAAAAGGGCACAGGGCTGTTCATCACCAACATGGCTGCCTTAGCTCAGACCTAAAAGAGGCATAACCCGGGTGCTGTCTTTGTCAGTTTCACCTCTGTAACCCTAAACGAATGCACAAAACAACGGAGGAGGCTGCAGAGGGGGAGGACGGAGACAGGGAGAGGAGGAAGGTAGGGGGACAGAGAAGGGGGGAGGAAAAAAAAAAAAAGGAGCACTTACGTGAAGAGAGGCGCTTGGGTTGCTCCTGCTTCCTCCTGGGCATTTTCCCCCCTTTTCACATTCTCCTCCTTGGTTTAATGGGAGACCAAAGGAAAAAAAAAATCCCAGAGGGACAGAGGCAGGCACAAAGCGGGGCAAGGGGAGCTGCCCAGCAGAGGTTGCTTTTCTTCTCGTGGGCAAGTGGGGGGGGGGGAGAGGCGGTTAGAAAGCCGCTTTTCCTGGAGCCAAGGAGAAGGGATTCCCCGCGCTCCCCTTTTCCTTGCCCTTCCTCCCCCAACCTTTTCTTTCTCTGCCCCCCCCCCCCGGTCGTGCACCTGGTTTGTCCCCGGTCGCAATGTTCCTCAATGGAAATGGATCTAATGGACGAGGGAGAGTGTGTGCTCTTATGCGGTGCCAATAACGAGGGCTGGTGCGGCGGTGTCTATGGCTGCTCCCTGTGTGTCTCCAAGCCCCTAACTAACACTAATGCAGGGATCAAAGGGCAGCGGCGGCGGCGGCGGTGCTCGCAGCTCACACACAGGCTGGGGAGGGAGAGGGAGGAAAGGAGAGAGAGGAGGCGAGACACACACACGCACACAAGGCAGAGCGGAGAAGGAAGGTGCCCCCAGGCTCTTAGGCTGTACTTTACACACCGAACTGCGAGCGCTCTTCCTCGCGAGGTTCAAGGGGGGACAAAGGCGGTCGCCGCCAGGATGCGCCCCCATTTTTCCCCACCTCTCAGAATCGTTGGGGGGGGGAGGGAGTCCCCCGTCGGTTGCAAAATAAAACGGTCTGAGAAATATTATAAAGGTCAAGTCGGTGCGATAATATTTTGGGCGGGGAGAAAGGAAGGTGGTCACATAACTAAACTGAATTACGCCAACTATGTATGCAAATGCAGTCTCCTTTAGTAAATCAAAGCATCCAGGGGGGGAAGCAAGCATAGGAACGTTAACCTTGTAATTTCTTGGTGTAAAGAATGGAAGTGAAGGGGTGGAGCAAGATTAGGTCAGCCCTAATAATTGATTCTGGAGTATATTCACGTTGACTTCTGAGTTTATAGTTTATTTCTGCAGAAATGCGGGTTTGCAGAAACCTTATTGAAACGTTCCCAATGAACAGCACGAAGCCCAGATTGCAGTTATTAACCGATACGGGGCTTCCATTGCCGTTACAAAACCAAGCATGTTTCTATCAAGACAAAACACGAAGAGAGGATGGGTGCGGGTGGAGGAATGGAAGAAAGGATTGAATCCCCCAAAAAGTACTGGAAAAGAGAAAGGCTCTTTTTGTGTTCAACTTCCAGTCATTTGGACGGAGATTCATGTTGAGGTACTTGATGAGTTCAACTCTAAAACTTGTTAAGACAATGGAAGTGAAATGATTGGAGGCAAAGTTGCTTCTAAGAACCCTGACTAACTTTGAAGTTGGTAGCTGACATAAAGTGAATAATGACTCAGATGTTTTTACAAAAAGTGTTTTAATGGGCTGCTCTCTCTCTTTTTTAAAATATTTTTGCTTTTGGCAACCTTACTCACCAACGCACTGTTTAGGAGTTATTCTTGCCAGTGGTAGTAATTTCTTTTATGAAAAGAACAATATTGTCAATTTATTCTATAAAGACTGAATGGTACCAGTCAGCAGTCCATATTTAGGCCTATATAAATGCCTTAATCACCATGAAAGTAGGCAGCAAATACTGTTCAATAAAATTACATTCCTGGATACTTTCAAAATTTCATCCTCTCATCTTTTATTTCATTTTCAACTCTGAACTTCTTTTAATTATCATTTTTATATTATACACTATGTAGAACTTTAGATGTAGACATTGATGCTAGTCAAGGATTGTGCTAAAATTTACCTACCTACCACATACATACATACTGTATATCCAAAAGAAGTGCAGCCAAGCTTGATTTTTCACTTCATTGGTGGCTCATCATATATGACCCTCTGAACACAGGTTTCCTGATGAATATTCCTATGAAGAAATGTCATTTGAGTAGCACAAGTATGTTCTCAAAGGTGATCCTAGTTCATTTAAATTAAATAAGAATGGAAAAATTATAAGAACATGTGCATTTCAAAGAACAAATACAATAACCCTTTCAATTATATATAAAGTGCTACTTTGCACTTATTAAAACTTTATATATATTTGTATGAAACAGTGCTGAAAATTTATGCAAAGTCAATATAACTTCAGTATGCTTGAATTAGGAACTGAGTATAGTTTTTGCTGCATTAAATTCATATCCCTTGAGTTAATGTTTCCACATTATTCTATTTTAATTATATCAAATAAGTCATTTCTACAAATGAGAAAAGGGGTTGGTTCTCATGCCCGGTATCCTACAGCAATGTTTCTTAAATTTTATAGGAATGCTTAAAACAAACTGAAATCTAGTTCAAATAGATAATACAAAAAAAAAAAAAAACACTTTTATGCAATAGTCTTAATAGAATAGAATTAGAAATCCTCTTAAAAGTACTAAAATATACATTTTGCCTTTTAAACAGACTTACAAATTCAAATAAGTTTACGGTCATAAGTTTACAATTAGCTAAACCTTTTTAAATGAACTGAAGATGGTTTGATTTGCTGCTTTATCTGTGTTAGGTTAGATAAAACTTAAGTACATAACATTCTTACAACTATTTTTAAAGTAACTAAAATTATACATTCTGGAGCTAATGGATTGTTTTAAGGAAGTTATAAATGCTGATGCCCTTGAATAATGGGATTTCATTATAGTAATCTGTTCCTACTATGGTCATAATCAACAATTATAAATATATGTTTTTATCTTAATGGGCTATTACAATTCATAATGTCCACCTTGAACTACTGGTAAATATAATACGTTTGCTTCAGGTCCATCCATCATGCAGGTATTCAACAGATAAACTCAGTAAGATTAAAATTACTTAGACCACCAGGTCAAAGATTATATATTGGGAGTTAAATTTTATTGCTTGCTTGCTGTCTTGCTTTCTTCACCAATGGAATGGTGAAATGTTGAGCATTTTCCAACCACATAAAATTGGCAAATGTACTGCCTGTATTTCTTTGGTTTATGGTATCCTTCCTTCCTTCCTTCCGTCCTTCCCTCACTAACAAGAATTTTGCCAGTTTCCATGTCAAGTAAGGAGAAGAATTAAAACAATATTTTCTTTTACTCATTCCATCAATAGATATACTTGATTAGATGATGTCAAATAATGAGTCAAGGAAGTGAAATTCACTAAAAAGTTTATAGTGAAACTCATAGGCCCTGAAAGTCCCACCTCTAGAAAGGAGCAATTGGTATTTTAGCAAGCCATAACTAAAGTAAAGGAATGAGCTGAAATTCAGAAAGGGATTTCTTAAGACAGGCTCATTTCCAGTGAGGTTACATATGGGAAGCAAGTAGCTTTAGCACAAACAAAGCAAAACAAGCTTAATTCTTTCAGTTGGTAGAAATGTTGTTAGTGCTAGATTTCTTCCAACAAAGGCAACTTTAGAGGAATAGTTTTAAAGTTGGCACAGAAAGTTGTTTTTAGACCTGAAGGCAGATGCCACAAAAAAGGAGCCTCTGTGATTCAGAAGTTTGGACTTTACTTTCTGTAACATCATTATTCGTTCAACTTCCCTATATTTCTATAAAAATTAATGCCGACAGTGGCAGTACTCATTTACAGCACACTAGTTTTGTCTCTACTATTGGAAATCTTTTTCGGGATGTTTAGGGATTTGTAACTATAAAAAAGGAGAGGAAGAGGAATAAGAGAAAGGAAAAAGAAAGACAAGGGGAGGAGGAAGAGGAAGAAATAACTGATACTTTGAAATATCCCTCTCTACTTTCCAGGTATGACCTTTTTTTACTATATACAACATTTCATCTTAGTTTTTTTAAATAAGATTACTTCTCAAGCAATAAATTGAACAATAAATCAAATTAGATTACTTCGTGTGTAGTATATTCATATTTAGTCCCAGTGCAACTAATATGTGGTTACTGAGGCAAATGGACATAAGATAAAAAAAATACAATGTTCTGATCAAAAGAAAATATGAGTTTAAGGCAGACGTTAATAAGTTACTCGAGTACTTATTTACTTTATATATTTAACAATTTTTCATGATGAACCTTTTAAAAAAGTTTCTTAATTTGCCAAGCAAAATACAGTTTTTCCTAAGCCAATATCAGTTATGCTATAAGCATGCAATTGATTGATTAGAGATTGTTTAAGAGTTGTAGTCCTTCCCAAGAGAAATAATTGTCGCACAGATGCTGCAAGGTAAGATGGAACACAGTGCGTCAAATGAAGTAACCAACCTAACATTTACGTTCTTTAATTTACTCTAGAGTCTAAATCTAGACTACTGCTTCTGTACAAAAGATATATGTGGGTGATTGTAGTACAGGGGTGGGCAAACTTTTTGACTCGCGGGCCACAGTGATTTCTAAAATTTGACAGAGGGGCCGGGCCAGAATAGGAGAATGGTGTGTTTGTGTGAACTAATATAAATTAAAT
>JAEANM010027288.1:0-10571 GCA_017656035.1 Myanophis thanlyinensis | reverse complement strand
CTATGGTCCGGCCCTCCAATGGTCTGAGGGACCGTGAACTGGCCCCCTGTTTAAAAAGTTTGAGGACCCCTGGTTTAAACCAAAGGTGTGAATACAAAAAACCACTCTTCAAGATGGAGACATTCATATAATTAGACTGTAATTACCTTCACAGTAATTGTGAAGCATATAAAAGAGTTGATTAAAATAATAATAATGAAAATAATATTATCTGTTGCACAAACCATAGCTGATTATCATTCATTGCTTGTTAGTGTTGTGTTGCCGTGGCAGCATTATTTCATACCCCTTTATGAAATTGGTACTCATGGGGAGAAATTAAATTACTTTATTTCTTGAAATTAAACATTCTTTAATTAATTAAACAAGTGCCTCTTTTGATTTCAGGTCACAGCCTAGCAGACCCTGATTGAATACATACTTATTAGAACTAGTAAGAGGTTCTGCTGGAAAAAATGCTGTTTAGATTTTCAGACAAGTTTGGATTAGTTGTAAACTTATTGTGAGTTATAGCAAAGCAATGCTTGCTTGGGCTTCTTCACATATATGCAACACTAAAGAAGGGTAGAAATTTGATTACATAGTTGTGGCCACCATTTTGACTGTACTCTATGGCCACAACTATATGAATTGGAAGCTTAGTGCAATTTATATAGTCCTTCATTTTACATCTCAGTAAACCACAGCTTAAATGTACATGGCATGTAAACATGGCCATAAAATGTAATACATTCCTAACATTATACAATTCCAGAATAATAAGTAGAGGCTGATTATACTGTGAAATGAATTTTTTATCACAGCCAAAGGCCAGCAAGTTAAATAGTCTTCAAGCATTAAAATCTCTAGACAATAAGTAATTCCTAATAAAACTTTGCTACAACTGTGGAGAAAGATCATTTCTCAGTTTTGCTGATAATGCCGGAATATCTATTGCCAAATCATATATGCTGCTGCACAAAATTTTCATATTTCATTAGTTATGGTAGGCTGACTCATCACAAGTAGCAAGGTAGACAAAAATCAATCTGGGTGCCTTGGAAATTACTAACAAGGGTATAAAACATTTACTGAAAAAATAATTATATAAATTGCAGAATAGCAAAACACCCCTATTTTGACCACTCTGGAGTGTGTAGGGAACATGTATATCTTACAGGGGGAACTTGTTAAATCTGAGACTGAGAGAAGAATCAGTGATGGTTTTGCAATTCCAATTCACAGAGATGTTTGGTTGGCTCGGATTTCAATTTAGACACAAATTATGGTTGTAATCTAATTCTTAACCTAGCAATCCCTGATCTGGCGAAGGATGTACTGAAGTCCTGTCCTAGTGCCTAGAGACCATTTAGGTCTGCATGTGACTTAGTTGTAGGAGATGACCAGGCTATGTCTGAGGGCAGGATCAAATGGGCAATCAATTTGGAGTTGGTCTGTTCGCACAAGAGACCTAGGTGCAGCCCTCCCCCACCAAATTCTGTTGACTTTTATCTAGCTCCAATTTGCCTTGATTGTTAGTAGATCAGATTATTGTGTATAGGTAGCATGTAATAAACTTGGGAGTGCTTTGAACTAAACTCTTGTTCCTGGTTACTTGTGCCTGACATTAACCCTACTAAGACTGTAAAGTTAGTGGATGTTAGGGCATCCCCTCAATCCAATAATTTTTCATCTTTATCCTTGGATTTGTACACTTCTTCAGTCAAGAACAGTATGCAATCTGGGAATTGTTTCAGATCCACAGTACCTGCACAAAGAGCAGATGGCAGCTGTAGCCAAGAAAGTCTTTGAACTCTGATTTGTCTGCCAGTTGTACCCTTTATGCATCATTCACATCATGCGCAACTATTGCAATGCACTCTACATGGGTTTGGTCTTAAAGACCACTCAGATTACTTAATGGGTCCAAAATGCAGCAGTGGGGATAGTCATGGGCATTCCTTGGTCTGCCCACATGACATCTTAGTTTTTGAACTATAAAGGTTGCCAGTTGGGTTCTAGGTGCAATTAAAGGAACCTGTTGTGTTTACCACAAGTAAAATTTTACCTGAAATAGTGTCAGGTTATTTGAGAGATTTGCTGTCACCCTTAAAGTATGAGCTGAACGAAACTATGCATTCAGGTTCCCTTCATTAAACAATGTCATTTACCAGAATCCAAGAAGCATGCCTTTTCTATTGTGGTGCTTGCCCTCTGGAATAAGTAATTCATCTTCCCAATATCCATGTGGCTCTTACCCAGATGTATTCTGGAAAGAAAATGAGACCTGCCTGTTTTTCTAGGCCTTGGGTTAGGTGGATGGGAGCCCTTGGTGGATTAATTTTTGGATGTATTTTTATTGACTGGTTGGTATCATTTTGTTTATCTATATGTGTTTATCTATATTGTGTTTTTAGTTTTTTCAATTGTCCAAGGTCATTCTGGCACCTAAATCCAATAAATAAATATAATTAATTAACTAATTAATTTATTGCGTAAATAAAATAAATGGTATCTATGAATTAAATCTAGGTTAGTATTAGAAATAGCAATAGCAATAGAATTGTACAGACCTCTTTACAGCCCTCTCTAAGAATCAACACATTGCCCCCAACCTGGGTACTCCTTTTACTGAATTCAGAAGGATGGAAGGCTGAATCAACCTTGACCTGGTCAGGATCAAACACCTGGCAGTGAGTAGAGTCTGTCTGCCATGCTTCATTCTAACCACTGTACCATCACGGCTCTACTTTGCTAGATTTTGCAAGATAGAATAATTGTAATATAGAGCTGTTAAAACAATATGCTATAATAAACGAGAAAGCACATTTTTCAGTCAGAAAATAAAGTTAATTTTGTGATGAAACTTGATCATAATTATTGTAGTTAATTACTGTATTTTCCTCCCAGTGGGAGTTGGCCTGTACTCTATCTTGGTTTTCACTGTCTCTGAATTTAAGAATTTAAGTGTCTACATTTTATTTTTCTAACAAGTGCTGGAGTTCGCACATGTCATTAATTCATAACATGCATTGTTTAGTTTTGGCTCAACAGAATCCATCCAATTATGATGTACTTCAATGAACCATGATTAAACTAACTGCTGAAAAGAAAAACATTCACATCATTCCAACTGAAGTCAAAGTGTGTATTATTAAGAACAATTAGCTTTTAAAATTAAGTTGGTATTTATGACATAATTGAATGTTGCCTTACATTTTTGTATATGATTGTTTGAAAAGAGATACTTGAGACTAAAATCCAATATTTTTTGTAACATTTTATTTTCTTCCCAATAATTGAAATTAAAAAAAACCTGCAAGAATTTCAGATTTTATTTTTGCACGAAAACCCACCCGTATTAGGAACAAAGGGAAAAGTATATGTTTCCATATCAAAGTTAAGGCTAGTTGTTTGAGATTGATTTGTGCATCAGTGAGCAATCGTTTTTCTAGAACCTGAAAACATTAATTATTGCATATTTGCATAACAGAAATGATTATTCTTTGAGGATAACTAATGAGAACTTATTGCTACAGTAGATTTTTTTTAATTCCAACCTATTGTTGTTTATAAATTTTTATACTGTAAATTTCATTTAGAATTGGCCTTCATGGTTCCATTATGTTTGAAAATAATTTATTGCCCTTTCCAAATTTTAAATCAGCTATATGAGATTTTGATTTTCTGCAGTGCTGCTTGAAAGATGGGGATAACAGGTTGTAGAAGAGCTAATTATGTTCAAGAGTTCACCACCTAGGTTTTGTATCAGAAAACATTTAGAGAGATGGTTGCAAGATCTTCTGTTAGCAGATAGAATGAAATACTCAAACATTCAGACAACTCTTTGCTATAGACAAAATATTAGTATGCCTAAAAGTGGGGGAAATGATACAAAAATGCAAAAAAGTGTGAACAATTTTCTTGTGATGCCCAGAGCTCCTTCACAAATGAAAGACCTTCCCCCAATAAAGAAATTTTGGGTAGGTATGGAGATTTTAAGAAGCAAAATGAATGACTTAAGCCCTGGAGATGTTTTTATTCTTTAAACTCAAAATTAATCCAACTTTGGTCCTAATTCTATCCCTTTAAAGTGGTATATAACTTCGAGCTAATTTGACTGGTGAACTAATAAAAAATTTTCCTTCCTTTAGTGTAAATTGCAAAGTAGTTACAAAGATGTGTTTGCAATAGTATTCAGTAACAGAGAATTGTGTTTTTACTAAGACACTCAGACAGTAGCCTACTATCCCAAATCCACTCAGCTGTTATTTAGTCAAAACAAGAAATTTCCTTTCATATTTTATTCTGGTTTCAATGAAGTGGTCAGTGAAGATTGTACTCTTAATATTTTTAGTGGAAAACAATAGAAAATATATGTATAATATACATGAGATTTACGCAACTCTTCTAAATATCCCTGAAATTCCATAATGTTCATGAAATGACTTGGATTATTTCCAAGTCATTAAGAAGAGTTAGACGATGAAAAGACTTTCCTAATCTACCCAGCTTAAATCATTTTAAAACAATTTAAACCCAAATCACATTTTAAACGAAAATGCAACAACTTGCATTTAAGCAAGGTTACATTGGAGATCAATCTGCAATGAATAGGCAATGAGGTAAGGCCTTGTAAGTCCATTATTGATAGAGACCTTGACTGGATGTATTAAAATACAATTGCTTCTTCTAATTTCTGAAATGCCAGCATTGTTAACTACTGTTAAAAAAAAAATAGGGGTGGTTTACAGTCACACTACATCTGGAAAGTTGACCAAAGGGAAATAGTTGACCTCTATTAACAATCAGATGCGTAGGGATCAGTAATTCATAAAGATAATTTGATCTCTGTTTCTGGAGTACTGTGTGGGTCAATGGAATATTTCATAAGCAATGGAAAATGTTGAGTGATGTTAATCAGTGCAGCACGATAGAATTAGGGTCACTTATTTGCACTCCTTATAATCAATCAGAATCTAAGGTACTATATTCTTTAGCAGCTGCATATAGCAATTGTACAAGTTGAAATGTCAGCCAGAAAGACATCTGTATGTGCAGACTGTCAAAGAAATTAGAGTAGGTGCTATCTGCGGGAGCCTGAAATGACCACCAAAAATACTTCACTTATTCATTAGGCAACAATTTCAATGCAGCTTACTTCCCAAAGTTTTCCTATTGTTGAAGCTTTTTCGAAGATGCCTCAGGGTAGAAAAGATTTTTTTTATGTAACTTGGATATGCATTTGGTCCCCTAACTTGCTTCTAGAAGTAGCTGCTCATTAGTAGCCACTGCTAATGAGGGAACTTGCTGGTAGCTTAGCAAGCTGCCTGTTTCCTTAGCATTTGTTGATGTGGCATGTCACAGTTCCAGTGGATCCTTGGTTTCTGATAATAATCAGAAAATTTTGTCTGGAGCTCATAACATTAAATTCAAAAAGGGATGCCATTTAATTTTTAACCGTCTTGAGTGTTAAATTAATTGCAGTTTAATGCAGTTGATGTTTTAAAATAGCTGCTTTGGTGAAGTTGATTCACATTCAAATACAAAACTTATACAGACAAACAATCAGCACTGAAAGGATGAACCTATTCTTTATTAACCAACTTTGCTGCTCAATGATTAATCATATCTATCAAAAATAGATTTAGCACATTTATTTATACACTAATTACTGAAATATTTCATGAGTCTGGAGAGGCATGATCATGATAAGAGTGAGCAGAATGAGTGAGCAGTGCCACATGCTTATGTACGTACAGTACCATTGAAAAAAATAATGTTGGCATGATGGCAGTGAAAAATGTGTCATGATATCACACTTATTTTGCAACATAAAATTCTCTGAGAAATTGGAAACTTAATCTCACAGCATAATCAAACAATTTACATTAAAATTTAACACCAAATAATTAAAGTGAAAAGTCCCTTTTGCAATAATATCATCTAACTTTTTGCAAGAGATTAGTTTAACACAGTTCTTTTAGAAAAAAAAGAGCCTTTAAAAAGTAGAGATGTAATGAAAGCAATATCTATCATGGATTTCTTTAACTTCAAAACACTATGATCTACTAAAACATTATTCATTGGAAAGCAACAATGGACAGAGTTTAATGCCATTTGTGATTATCTAGAGACGTGTGTAAAAAAAATGGATAGTTTTTGTAAAGCTACAGACAATTACTCAAATCCTTTTGGAAAGTTGGGTTTTAAAATATGTGTTAGGATTAACTTATGTTTAGTTATATGTGTGCAGTTTTGTGTATTTGTGCATGTGTACGAAGGAGAGAGGAAGAGGAGTCTTGGATCAAACTGGGTCCGTGGAGTAGGAGTGTGACGGTGTTGTGGTTCGGGGGGCAGCCGCAGAACAAAGCATCCCACGAATGGTGGGAAACGGTTGTGGGGAAAAACCTTGTGTGTGACCAGGAAAGAGTGACCTGGTCACAAGCAGCTGAGATCAGCAGGGGTGGCATCTGAGAAAACGGGGTAATTTTAAAAAAAAAAAGGGGGTGAGGAATCAGAAAAGCCACCAGCTGAAAATAGAACCCTAACCGCAGCTCTGCCTGAAGAACTGTATGTATTCTCTTGCCAAGTAGAAAGATATGTCCAGCATTTAAAAAAAAAGAAAAGAAAAAGAGATAAATGTGTACCAGAAAAAGGAAGACCGAGTTAGGACAGATGACATTTGGAAAAGTGAGGATACAGATCGTTCACAATCCTGGGGGAAAAAATGGGGGGATTTTCTTGCCCATTTATTTGCAAGTAGATCCTTTCAACCAATGGGATTTCTTCTGAAATATTTTACACTGCCCCCAACAATCTGGGTCCTCCTTTTACCCACCTCGGAAGGCTGGAAGGCTGAGTCAACCTGGAGCCCGGTGGGATTTGAAGCGGCAGACAGCTGTATTGCAGCACCGCACTGCTAACCACTATGCCACCGAGGCTCCAATGGTGGGTGGTGGGAATGGGAATGGCGTTAGGTATGCTTCTCATCCAAGAAGCTTCTTCGGTTCTAGTTCTGCATTGTCCCAGGGTCACGTGATCCCCTTTTTGCAACCCTTGGACAAGCACCGTCAAGGGGGAGGGAATCCATTTGCAATGCGATTGCACCATGCGACCTCTTTTCACGTTCTCTTCCTTGTACAGGTAGCCCTCGACTTACAGCCACTCCGTTCAACGTGATAATGGCACCTGAAAAAAGTGACGTGTGACCTTTTTTTCACCTTGGCGACTGCAGCATCTCGACCTCCCCCCCCCCCAACTCCGTGATCCCGTGATCAAAATTTAGATGCTTGGCAACAAGCCTGTGTTCATGACAGCGTCCCAGTGGTCGCTTCTTGCGACCTTCCGACAAGCCAAGGGGCCACGGGGAAGCCACATTCACTTAACAACCGTGTGGCTAACTGAACAATTGCTGCAATTCACTGAACCACTGTGGCAAGAAAGGGGCAAAATTGGCTTAACCGCTGTCTGAGTTAGCCACAGAAATTTTGGACTCAATTGTGGTTGCAAGATGAGGGCTACCTGTAGCCGAGCTTAATGTTCAGGGGAAACTAACAACAGGAGTTGCCAATTCCCGTTCCTTCCTACGAAGGGCCGGTGGTGGTATCGAAATCCCAGCATCCTTTGCAGCATTTGTGATCTTTGCAAATTGCATCCTTTGCAACCTTTGCTTGGAATGCTCAGCTAAGAATCCTCCTTCTCCTTCTCTTTCCAAGCAGGGGCAAGGCATTGTATGAATCCTGAAGAACGATCCACCTCCAGGCTTGTAGTCTTCTTCTTCTCCACGGGGGTGGCCAAAACACACATTCGAAGAATCCTTCCATCCCGGCCAAGCCGAAGACCCGAGCTGACCTTTCTGAGCTATTTAGCATCTTCTCCCAGGATTCCAGCATTGGGTCCATGGGATTTTCTTTTTTTCTGAATGCATCAGCACGGGTGGTCATCAGCTTCCTGGAATCCCTGCAGGTGTTTGTGAATGCAAAGGGCTCCCATTCAGAGTCTCACATCTGTACCCATCATGCGCATTTGGGCAGGTGACTAAGCTGTTTGTTTGTCGGTCCAACTGACTGACCGACTGACTGAATGAAGGGCCTAGAGCTCTTGATCAAAGGTCATTCACAGAATAGCTTTGCTCTCTAGAGCTTACTGGACCTCAACTTTCCTGAATCATGCCTGCCAGGCCCCTGGCCTTTCAAACGCAGAAGAGCTGGCTAATAAAATTTGCAAACCGTTTGTCTTTCAGTGCAGCAGAGACCTTCCCGGCAGAGAAGTGGAGAATCATCTAGGTTGGGTGTCATCATCATCACCCTCGTCATGGTCACAGCGTAACATCTGATGATGTCCCTTAGAGCCCCATGTGGATGGTGACCAATGGTGAAATTCAATTTTTTTTTACTACCGGTTTTATGGGTGTGGCCACAGGATTAAACATCATCAAGCCCAGAATTAAACTTCACCAAAGTTATAATGTCATAAGGGGAGAGGCAGTTTCTGTGAGCAAGGCAATAAAGGTTAGGCTAGAAACAACTGCCTTGTTTACAGGATTAACCCTGCAAAGTTAATCTTTGCAGGATTAACCCTGCAAAGTGGGAAAAAAACAAAACAAAAGGAGATTTCTTCTAATAACCGGTTCTATAGATCTAGTGCGGACCGGTTGAATTTCACCTCTGGTGCTGACCATTTTTAACATCATTATCTCTCAAGAACAATGCATGCTAATGTTTACATCAGTAGAATCCCTTAGATTAATAAAAATAATTATTGGCTGATGGGAGGAGCAATTCAACTAAGGAAACTAAATGGTCCTTTCCTTTTCGGGTGGCAATATAGAAGTGGGGTATCATGGAAGCAGTCTTCCATGATATTTTTCCATTTGTAGGAGTGGGAAATTTGCAGTTGGTAACTGTAGTTAACTGTACCAAGTACTTCAAACCTTTATTGTCAGAGTACATATGTACAATGAGATTGGCTGAGTCTCACTCTGTGCAACCCCCAAACCAATACAACTCACAGCAAAAAAACCAGAAAGTTCCTTAACCCAGTGAATCCTACTAACAAACACGGATTTTGCATAACTTAAACTAGGGACAACAGGCCAAATACTCTCATCTGCTCAGATCATATAAACAAACTCAGTTTATTTTATTGGTCTATGGTCCAAAACACCTTGTAATCCTGAAAAAGGACAAATGGGGATGGGGGTTATTTTATTTATTTTTTAAAATGTGATTGAGAGCGCAATAATGTAGCTCTCTGGTTGTTTATTCAGGATTCAATCCACTGTGTTCAAAGATTTTAGCGCTAATGTAGTGGGGTTGAGACAGCATACTGATTCTTTTGAAAAATGTGAAGCTAAGTTTGGGCTGCTAAGACTTTTAAAATAAATGTACTTTCAAAGATTTCAAAACGATATTCCATAGATCAAACTCCACCGTGAATCTATTACGGAGTAATCACTTCTTAAAGCAGATCCTCATTTTATATAGCAGGTGCTTGTTCACCTCAAACAATGGCTAAATTTGGTAAAACCACACAGTTCTTTTTTTCAAATATTCAAATTTTCTTTTCAAAGCCCTTTTAACTTTCCCTTGCATTTTTAAAATCAGAAACTGGGCTTCCTAAAACCAATTTTAATACTCAAGAATCTCAAACTCATCCAAAGTGTATTGGAGTTGAGTGGTTTATACACAGTACATCCGAGCAGAATGATAAAATAATTCAATAAAATAATTCAGGGTTGACCCATCATGCGCAGAACAATGCCACAGTAAAACAGTTTAACGAGCTCCTCAGAAAGGAATCAGCTGGGAATGCTTTGAAACACAATTGCAACCAGCCAAGCCAAATTGTGGGGTTTTTTTTCCTCCCTTTTGGCAGAATAAATACATTTCAAAGTGTGCTTTTTCATGCACAAAACTAGTCAACATTCCTGAACAGCCCTCTAAATCCAAGCTGGTACCATGAACAAGAAAGCCAAAACAGATACACAACAGATGCAATTCTGAAAAATGCAGAAGGTTTTTTATAGCCAGAGTGTCGTGCATTGCAAAGCATAAGACCTTCAGTTCAAGTTGTGAATCTGAGCCTGCTTCTATCGTTATTAAACAATGTGGGGCCGAGCAAGCTTGAAAAGAAAGGCGGTCGCGGCAAGGGTTAATATGTCAACAAAGGGCTGTTTTTAATTCCAGCCTGTGTCTCCTGATGCACTGGGGGGGGGGGGGAATCTGTCCCGCGATGCCGAAATCCTAAATTGCTAGTGCCCTGCACCCCCCCACCTCTTCCCTGCAACATTTCAGTCTGCTGTTAGTAACCCTCAGCATGTGCAAGATTGGGGCTGAGCTCTCCAAAGAGGGGCTTCAGCACAGGGGCCTTTGTACCCAAGAGGCAAAACATTAAGAACCTGTGGAGAAGGAACTCAGAAACCCTGGAGGCCCCGGGAATGAGACCGAGACAAAAAGCCTCTTACAGCCTTGAAAATCACCCCACTGCGGTTATTTTATTTACTGCAGCTGGCGAGGGGAACTGTTTCACTTTGCACACAATTTCTAAACGGTGGGATCAGAATTTCTTCTTCTTCTTCTTCTTCTTCT
>JAEANM010027286.1:0-10571 GCA_017656035.1 Myanophis thanlyinensis | reverse complement strand
AATATAAAAATAAAAATAATAAAAACACTAAAAATGTTCAGATTAAATATACCTGACATAATTGGCAAGTTAGCAATGCAGCCAGGAAACTGGGCCCTTAAGATATTCAGCACCTTTGGCACAGGAATCTAGCCAAGATTTTTAGGATCTTAAGAAAGGCTAACAGGGTTGGGGTCTTTCTAACCTTTGAAGGCAGGATGTTCCATAGATCAGGAACCACTGTGGAAAAAGCTCATCCAGTATTTCCCAATACTCACTCAATACTACTTCCATCTCTTGCTCTATACACTTCCTGCCAGATATAACCTGAGTTTATACTTCAGATACAACGAAGCAGCCATGGTGGTTGATGGAAGATCAGGAGATCTTCAAGTGAAAGTTTTATTTCAATTCATGAGCTGGCCCGCTTTCTCAAAAGGCCTAGTTCATTTTCTTAATGGTAGGACTATCCTTCATTGATAACGTGTAGAAAACGAAGAGACATCATATGTCTTCTTTTTAGTAACCTTTGTAGTGTTTTTTTAAAACAATGGTTGTTGTTTTATTCCTCAATTTCCTTTGAAATTCTCATTTAAAGAAGGATTGGCACAATTCTTAGGAAGAGTTTCCACTATTGGAATCAGGAGGTATGTTAAAGTTCCATCTTTCATGGTATAATTCTTTCTGCAGTGATCTGCAGCTTCCATGATTTCTCAATAGAAAACATTGGGCCAAACCTTCATTTGTGGATGTTGTTCCAAATAAGTGTCGTAGTTGCTGCAATGAATATTGCCATTGAGAAATGGTTGGAAAATTCTCCCTTCTTGAGAGACATTTGCAGAAATTATCCAGCAGAGTTTTGAACGGTCTTTGGTGAACAACTCTAAAATGACTATGGTTTTGACAACCCAACAGGCACATCAACACATGGGTATAAAAAATTAAAGAGTTTACAACTAGTTTCCTTGGGAGAACTGGAGAAAAAATATTCTCTGGGTTGTTTTCCAAACCTTAAAAAGATATGTATTCAGATTTGATAATGAATGGTTAGGGTTTTCAGTCAGGATACAGCAAACATGCAACTGATTCTACAAATTTCTTGTTTTCCTGTTAGGGATACTATTGTTGTCTAAAGGTACTTCTTTCTCCTTGGCCCAAACTGATATCATATATAACAGAGTTTATTTACAGTACGAAATTGCCCTTCTGACTATGTGGTCAGAGATAAATCTAGACTTTTAAAAACTGGCTCTCGCTCTCCTATTGTATAATATAGATGCTTTAAAGTTCAAGGTAAGGCCAGTGTGTTTAAAGTCTGTTTTCTTTGCACCAAAGGAACTAATTTTATTCTACTTTCCCTCTAATCTGGGAACAACTGGGACAGGTTGAAGTGTTTGGGATAAGAAGTCAAGGTTTTCTGAGGCACATGTTCTCTGCCTTGGCGAAGAGCGCTAAAGAGACCATAAATAGATTTTTGGGGTTGTTGTTTTTGAATGAAATCCTAAAGTATACCACATAATCTGAAGAAACAATTCCTTTCCAAGGGAATGGCAATATCCTCTTCTTTCCAAGCAAATGACAATGGTCCCATGATTAAAACACTCCAAATTTCTCCATACTGGTTCTGTTCATGAAATATGCCAAATCAGGTAATAACCTTGTATTTATGCAATGTGCTAAATTTGGTTTAGCTCTTTTTAAGACTTAGTTATGGTGCAACCCAACCTATTTAATTTGGGATTTGTGTGTTGAATGAACAAAGCCATTAAAGTAAACCCTACAGTTTAAGAGAGTGGGAGATGCTAAGCAGTCCATGTTGCTCAAAATTCTGTGTTCTTGTGCTTTGTGTGATTGTACCGATGGAGGCTCATTCAATTTCACTGCACACATGTTGTGCATTGAAAATAAAGGATTGAATTGATTGAATTGAATTGTCTGTTTTGATATAGCAAACCTTACAGGTTTTTCCTATTTCTTGATTTGTTTTTAAAAGTGCAGAAAAAAGTAGCAACCATATTATGTTGGCACTATCCTGTAACATACTGAGACTTTGCTTGCATCTTCTTCTAATGTATATAACCATTGATACAAATTGCCCAGATTCTTTTTAGAAAAATTGTTGGATTGCTTGATGTGTAAATTTTCTAGCTGCTGGCTTTTCAAGAAGAATTTTCCTCCACATATACTCTTTTTAGAAATATAACTGCAGTTATTTACATGTGCATTTTCTTTGTCACTTTTGTTTGGCTGAATTTTGGTCAGGGTAGTAAGAACTCTTCATCTATTGCCAGAATTTGTACAGCTATGAAGTATAGTAAAGATGAAACTAATCAAGGAGAGAACCAACCTAGAACTAAGGATAAATTTCCTGACAATTAGGAATTCCAATTAATTAACCTCCCGATCAAGGTAGGATCAAAAGAGATTAAACAACCATTTGTCTGAAATGGGACAGAGTTTCCTGCTTGAGCAGGGTTTGGACTAGAAAACCTCCAAGATTCCTTCCAACTCTGTTATTCTGTTATTTTGCTTTTGGCTTGTAGCTATTAGTTGAACCAATACTTTTTCCGAATTGTATAGACTATCAATATGTAGATTGTCAAATCTGCTCCAATATAATCAGTGCCATTGCCTGAAATGGTGCATTTAGATACAACCAAAACATTATTTGTAAAAGGGGGCTGAGTTTTGCCTACTCCCCATAATACTCTTGACTCTCAACTCTGACACACAAGTATAATTAAGTCAACAGAAAGCAAAGTCTGCATTATACATGTACAGCAACTATGCTTTCAAAATCTCAAGATATTGAGTTCCTATTTCTTTGTGGAGTATATTAAGTTAATGACAGTGCTTAATAATATCTTACATGAGATGCTTTAATCCCCCAAATAAATACTTATTTTCTGCTTTTCTGCAATTTTGTTAGGATTACATCATGTCAGATTACTCTAAGTCTGCTCTAACCCACTTTGAAAAACACTAATTATTCAAAGGTCTTTCATGTTCTTAACGTCACTTTTATACTGCAGGCCTTCTGGGAAAAGTGGGATCTGCTGAAATGTAGAAAAAAATGTGGTTGGCAGGACAATAGTGGCTCAGGGATGGGGTCCTTCAGATGTATTAGGACTACAGCTCCACAAATGCAAAGTTAGTGAAGCTGGGAAACACATTTGAAATAAATTGGATGAAAGAAGTTTGCTCTAGAGCAGTGCATTTCAACGTTGGCAATTTGAGGATGTCTGGACTTCAGTTCCCAGAATTCCCCAGCCAGGCTTCAAGCTGCCAAGGCTGAGAAACACTGCTCTAGACTGTTGCTCCAGTTTGAGTAATGAATCTCCTTTTCTTTACCCAGGGTCTCTAATCTCTAGGACAGCTCACATTTACTGGTAATTTATAAAGGCCCTAAATAATTTGGGATTGCATTACCTGAGAAACAGCCTATGGACTTTGGATTAGTAATTATATAGAACAGGGGTCTCCAAACTTGGCAATTTTAAGATTTGTGGACTTCCATTCCCAGGATTTCTCAGCCAGCCATTCTGAATTTGGAGACCTTTTATAGAAAAAAGTCATATCTATCGTGACATTCGATATACAGAATACTCTTCTTATCAGGCTTTCAAGTCTTTCCAGCAAAGTAAAGTTATTGGGTTTTTTTTTAACCTGTCAGTTACATTAAGCAGTTTTGGAGACTCAGTTTTAACTTTTTATTAATTGTTCAAAGAGGTAGATTTGTTCTTACAATGTAGTTTAAGAATATCTTATGGAATATTTTGAACTTTCCAATAAAAGGAAAGATAGGATTCTATCTTAACATAAATGGATATCTATTATTTAAAGAAATGCATGCTACTAAGGGATAGGTGGATGATGAGATAAATAGTCATGGTCATTTCTAGATTCAGAGAACTGGAAAGAGCCTTATTCTTGTCTAGCCCAATCTTTTTCACTATGTTAGATGACTGTCCAGTTTCTTTCCAAAATTCCCTAGCTAAGAAGACCTCATCCTACCCCAGGATGCCTCATGTTTTTGTAAAGTCTTTTTCCCTCAAACAAAAGCTTTTAAAACTTGTTCATTTATTAGGGATCAACAATGTCTGAGAATAATGACAGAGAGATGTCTTGGTTTGGCACCTCTTATTATGGAACTCTTGGGTTGAAGGTGTGCTAGATGTCTTCAAAAACCTAACTGATTCAAATGCTTAAGCTGTTTTTAACCTCTTTCACTGCTGTCTGTTTGGAAAGGTGAGGCCCCAAGGCCAGATGAGATCCTTGAAAATGTTAGGTGAAGTATTCCCAAATTACACTCTTATATTTTAATCTGGCCAAAGGAAAAGTTGATTACATACATGGGGAGTAATCCTATTAGTTGGACTTCATTAATTTGTACAGAATATAAATAAAACATTAGTTTCATATATTCTTTTGTCTTCCTTTTTTATCCTGGCTTCACGGAGTTAGTTTTTCTTTTACTCTGCATTTTTTTTAAAGGAAATGGTAACAGATTTAAGTATCTCCAGAAAATTTGCTGTCTTAAACTTGGGTGTCTAAATAATCTTTGCTAAAATTTCACACTTTGTCATAATTTTACCTTACCTCTAAAGATACTTATCTTTCCATCCCACCAATATGTCTGTAGGTTTGATTTAGAGTCCAAATAAGTGTATTGATAATTGTGGTTATTTCTCAGTGTTTCTGGCAAATGATAAATGGCTAAGACAGGGAGCTTGTACACTATTTAAAAGAGAAGGGAGTCAGAAGTGGAAATGTATAACAAACAATGGATGTCAAACAGCCTAAATATCTATTTTTCAACATTCTTTCTCTTGGTTTGCTTTTTTTAATGGCAGAGGCTTGCAACACACTTCACATATGAAATTAATTCAAAAGTATGCTGGTTGTTTTTAAAAAAAATAGAAGAGAGAGATATGTGCCGAGCTTAGTTCTTCAGTATTAAAATGAACAAATCCATTTGCAAAAGAAATTTGGTGGCTCTATTTTCATTCCATCTGATAAACAGCTGCATTTCCTAAATCTCTCAGAAAGAAGGTCTTAAACATTGCACGCAGCCTTGTTAGCCTAATTGCACATGAAAACTTCTCAGTCTCAGCATATTTGTGGAGAATTCCTAAGAACAGAAAGGAACAGTTCCTATAAACCTATATGTTTTGTTACAGCCATTTTTTAAAGACCAGGATCCATAAATTTAGAGCATGCAACCTGTGTGGATTGCTTATGTGCCATCAAGTCATTTCAACTAATGGCAACCACACAGATAAATTTTCTACTTGATAATCTGTCTACGTGATAATCTTGATAATCTTAATTCTTCAGGTCTTCCATTGCTGTACTCCTCACAATTATAATTGAGTTTCTCCTCCTTGCTATTGGTCATACTCTTTTTTTCTTTCCTTCCATCTTTTACACCATTAGACCCTTTTCCAGAGAGCTGGGTCTTCACAGCATGTGTCTGAAGAAAAGATAATTTGAGTCTAGTCATTTGTGCCTCAGGTAAGAACTTTGGATTGACTTGTTCAATGATCCTTCAGTTTGTTTTCTTGGCTGTCCACAATACTCTCAGGAATCTTCTCCATCCCTATTGTTCAAAGGCATATAACAACAATATAGTTGAAGAATGTCCAAGAAGACCAATTTGTGGTTATCCGTATGTAAAATAATAAGGGAGTTCTTTTCATGTTGCGCTCAACTCTTGATGACTTCATGGACATATCCATATCTTTTTTTTGACAATATTACAGTGAAGATTAGCCATTTGCCTTCTTCATTGCCATCAAGCCTAGAGGACAGGCATTCACTGATGGTGGATTCCCAACCATTTGATAACAATGATAATATTCCAAGCTCAGAGGCATTGGATAGATACATCTATAATATGTATTTCTGATCTAGAAGATTTTCAAAGTGGCCTCTACTATAAAATCTTTATTTTTTTCGTAAGTCTTGATGCTGTAGTGAGAATAATAGCTGAAATAATGTATTACAGCAAAGTGATAGTATATTTTTCATTTACTGTTGGTTACAATG
This sequence comes from Myanophis thanlyinensis, assembly GCA_017656035.1. Taxonomy (NCBI): domain Eukaryota; kingdom Metazoa; phylum Chordata; class Lepidosauria; order Squamata; family Homalopsidae; genus Myanophis; species Myanophis thanlyinensis. The sequence goes on along the minus strand of JAEANM010027286.1, from coordinate 4,544 downwards.
TTTTGGAAAGTCAGTTTGGTGTATAGGTTAAGGCATTAGGCTAGAAACCAGGTGACCATGAGTTTTGAACCCCTTAGACACAAAGGATGACCTTGGGCCTGTCATTTTCTTTCAGCCTTAGGAAGGGAGTAATAGCAAAACATTTCCAAAATTTTGCCAAGGAAACTGCATGGAATTCTCCAGTCAATCAAAAAGTCACCAAAAGTCAATCCTGGAACACTAAAACAAACAGACAAAAATACTACAAACGGCAATAAGCAACTTAAAAGAGGCATGCGTGAGAGTGAAGAGCAATCTATCTCCAATTGTCTACCATGATCAAGACAACTCTCATAACAGAAAACAAATTGTCTTCTTTTTCATCTTCTGCATTGTTTCCTTCTTAGAGGTACATTTACTCAGATTGAGTTGCATCACTGATTCCTTCAAAGAATTGATTGGATCATTTTAAAGGTGAGAATGACTATACTAGTAAATTCAACTTTGCTAGAGGAATGTCTCACCATCAAGCAAAGGCAGAATGAAAGAACCATGTAATGTAGCTCATAACTTCCTTTGCTTCCTCACCTAATGTTAGATGTACATTTATTGCATTTGCTCCCAACTTTCCTTCTTTTTTTTAATAAACATTAACCTTGGAGTCCTCTGGGAAAAATTCTTTTGCCTTGGCCTTGGCTTTTAGCAATAGGAAATGCCTTATCTTGTAGTTTTGTGCCGTTGTAGCATCTAACGATATGGCATTTGATTGAGGTCTTCCTTAAGGTTCTTTTTTCTTTTAATTTTTTTAAACGTATAGAACATTTTTGTCATTTGAATAGAATGAGATCCTATGGATTTGTGACAAGTCAATAATTCTTTCTAATAGAAGATATAATGGTGGAAGCCAGTTAGAGAAGACAGATATTTTGGTAGCTGTGATACCATATTTAATATACAAACCTACTGTATGTCTAGGTTTGGTCAGTTTTTTTCCTAACCGAGTCATAGTTTCAACAATGTAGATTGACTTTTTCTATTTCTTCTCTTTTTTGGATGATTATCAAAAATACAGATTTAAAACCCTCTCATAGCTAACATGTAGCCCAGGTTAAATACTCTGATTATCCATCTCAGTGGTTTATGGAATTGGCACTTACTTAAGTCTTCCTTTTAAATCAGTGGGTTTAACTTTGGCAGAAAGTGTCTCTAAATTTAAGATGCCTGGAACTGATTTTTATTGTTTCTCATGCAAAATCCTTATAATGTTCCTTTATAGGAAATGAAGAAAACAGATATTTGAGAAAGAAAGAAAGAAAGAAAGAAAGAAAGCCATTACAATTACTTAAAATATTCAGATTGGAAAGTGAGCAACATTATTTCGTTAGAAATGGGATAGCAGGAAGGCAGGGTTGTGGGAAAGAGACCTCTGTCCTATAAACAATGAAAACTCCGCTAGATACTAGGAAGTAACCAAGAAATTCAGCCTTGACTTCCTTCCTCAGTGTTCCTTGTTGCCCTCCCAAGTGGGCCTTTCCTGAGACATATCCTCCCCCCCTTTACTGTTTCAGTCATCCTGTTTTAAAGCAACATCATAACACTGAAGTTTACATACTAGAATATGAATATGAATAAACAACCAGGTCATAGGTACAAGCAAATCTTTAAAATATAACATGCATGTGTGTGTGTAATCCAGTTCTCCATAGAGATGGAGGAATTAAATAATTTATACACAACACAAATTGCCTAGCCTCACAATTATTGTAATATTTAAAGGGGAAAGAGGTGGATGGATGGATGGATGGATGGATAGCTGAATGGATAGCTGGCTGGCTCGGAGGGCGGGAGGGAAGGAAAGAAGGACGGAAGGAAGGAAGGAACAGACTGTTGTCTCACTTTTGACTTATGAGAAACAATAGTGATTCATACAAGATGCTGGATTTTATCTTTATTATTTACTTTCCAATCACCTTTATTTGCTATAGAACTTCTCTCTATGTAATATATGCTATACTCAACCACAGAAGGGTTTCAATTATTATAACACTGATAATGACATGAGACACATTTTTTTCCTGGATTTTATCTGGTGAATGAATGACATTCTCAACCGTTACGCAGAGTCAGGACAAATATTGTAAGTTCACAACTAAAACAAATTTCATGTGTTTTTCATTTATGCTTCAGTGTGATTGAAATTATAGAAAAGTACTTAATTACTATTAATACAATTGTACCTTTTGTGTGTAACAATGTCCTCTTCCTACCCAATTATGATTATAAATTGCTGACAACTTTGGATAGTGTACAGCTTGTGGCCCTTCCTCATTTATCAGCAGGAAGACTCAAATTCAGGAAGCTCCTCCTGGCACTTGCACAACATCTGCCTAGCAACTTTAACATCAATTCCCAATGAAAAGCCAAATGGGTCACTGAATGCCCAGCTATAGGAAAACATATGAATGACCTCCACAAAAAAAAAGATGTTGGGTTTGAACTACCACATCAGCAGTGAACAACCCTGAATGGATTCACACCTTACATGGTGTCTGCTGGGACTTTCTGTATAAATGGGCCATACTATCCTCCCTCAGTATGACTGTGTCAAACTATAAATCACATTGTGACTGACTGCAAGCTGAGGGCACATACCAGTCCAGCTGATATTTTTTTTAATCTAAATGAAGCTGTGCTTCCTTTAGATGGCCTAGAGATCGGTATTTGAAATTAGGTAAGAGCTAAAAGTTGTGCTATGATTGCCATCACTAAGTGAGACGATCATGTGACATTATACATCAATTAGCAATGGAAATTCTGGTGCCAATTACTGTTGTTAAGCGAGGACTATTTGTAATGCATTTAAAAGTTTCATTCAGTAAAATAAAATCTGATGTAGCACAGTAAATACAGAAAGAGTTTTCAGGATCCCGAAGTGATTTCATCAACTGCACTGATGTAATCCTAATTCTGAGTTGGCAGATATAAAGGAATGAGAGGATAAGAAAAAATAGTGATCTAGGAAGAAATGAACTGCAAGATATATGGATAAATACAAAGCTTAGATATACCGTACATAGAAGTTGCAATGACCATTCACATTGAGAAATATCCTGGCATTGATGTTTATTAACATCTGCAACATGATTGCAGAAAAAAAAAATACTCCAATCGCTATTATTTCAATTCAAGCCACATGTGACTGAGCTAAACTTCTTGATAATTCAGCATTTTTATGCTAGACCCTTCCTTTGAAATTCCTTTCTTCAATAATAGTTCAACTGGGATAATCAAATTTTAAAAGATAATGTTATTAATCAGCCAAGAGAAAGAAAAGAGACAGCACTTCCAAACATCACAAAATCTTGCCATGCTGTCATATGAATTGTGATATGTTGGGGATGGGGGAAGAGATCAGAGGTGAAGTTTTAGCAGGTTCGCTATTTTTGGAAGAAATCTCCTTTTGTTTTTTTCCCCCACTTTGCAGGGTTAATCCTGTAAGGAAGGCAGGAAAGAAACATCCTGGTGTTGTTTCTAGCCTGATCTTTATTGCCCTGCCCACCCAGTCACATGACACCCCCCCAGCCACGCTCACCAAGCCACGCCCACAGAACCGGTAGTAAAAAAAATTGAATTCCACCACTGGGGAAGATGATAATATTTGCTGGCATGTCAGACACCAAGATTGTCCTATTTCTCTAAGCGAATGGGCCCTTGTGGATTAAAAAGTAAAAATGCTCAGGACATCTGGTACAATTCGTGACATGACCTTAAAGTTCTGACAATGTTTGTGTATTATTTATGTATTGCTTATCATGCAGTGCATTTCCAAGGGATATATAGAATTTAAGAAATGAAATAAACAATAACATGCAATTATATATTGTAAAAGCCCACACAGAAATAGGAAAAAGTTGTATACGTTCAAATCTCAGCATGCCCAAATGCCCAAAATTGCATTGAGCATGTGGCTTTTTAAATTCATTTGCAAATGACTGATGTTAGGGAAAAATATGTCTATACAGTAATTACAACCTGAATTAGACTTTTAGCAAAGCTTCAGTTTTTTCTCTTCTTCAATCCAAGTTGAACATTTTTTTACCCAATTAGCACTTAACAATTAGCAGTCTACTGCTGCTGAATCTCAAAATAATAAAAAAATAGTCTTATTTATCTTGTTAGCACAACAGTGAAAACAAATAGTTGATTGCTGTTTGCCACTAATATAATTGGCCACTCTTTCTTGTTTGCCTTTGGTCCTGAGCAGGTTCTTAGCTGTTCCTAGCACTGCTCTGATGTTACCTGTGGAGATTCTCAGTCATCCAGGTCATGGTTGCCCCAAAGGTGCTTTTTTCCCCAAAGGTAACTGGACTTTGTTTGCCCTTTAAGGCATATCACTTCTCATCCAAGAAGCTCCTCTGACTGAGTGGTGGAGGATGGAAGGACTGAAGAAGCTTTTTGGATGAGAAGTGAAACATCTTTCAGGAAAAGTGGCTTGGGACCGGGTTACTTACGGGACCGCCTGTTGCCACCATCAGCCTCCAACCGACCTGTGCGTTCCCACAGGG
>JAEANM010027285.1:0-10571 GCA_017656035.1 Myanophis thanlyinensis | reverse complement strand
CTTACAGGATTAACCCTGTAAAGTGGGAAAAAAACAAAAGGAGATTTCTTCTAACAACCGGTTCTCCAAACGGCTTAGAAAATTTACTACCAGTTCTAGTGAACCTGCTATAACCTGCTGAATTTCACCTCTGTTTCAGATGTTTTGCAAAGCCTACAGACTGGTGTGTCTGAGCATATGCTATATTTGTGAATAGGTTTCTTGACAATATTGCTTTTAACAGTAGCCAAAATCAAGCAACAAGTTATGCTGCTCTACATTGTTATGAGAATGTAGGTACACACACCGCCTCTGGAAAAATAAAACTGCAAGTTTTTACAAAGTAGACAATCCATATGTTTTGCCCCCAAAGCATAGTTTAATTGATTGTTCTGCACATTTAACAATCTTCCCTTGCTTAACTACTTTAAGCTACTCCAGGGATCCTTGTCTCTGGTGTCAGAATGATGCATTCAAAACCTCTAAAAGCAGCCGTTTTTGTAACAAAGCATCCAATATTTCCTCTCTGCCTCCCTGGTAAGTCAAAACCATCAGAGCAGCAACAGAATCTGAAGATGGTGCTCTGAATGTATTATAGAGATCTGTGATGTAGCAGGAATTGGTGATGTTCCTTGAGAAAGGATGTGGATGACTCTGATTGGCATTTGCCTGGATTTTTATGATTAGGTGACTTGTATACTCTGGAAGGAAACAGGATATAAATTGATAATAATTTAGAGGCAAACGTTTTGAACCTTGGGGAATTAAATAGAAACAGTATTTATCATTGCAAGGAAAACAACCATTATGGAATAATATTGTTTGTATAATTTCATTTACTTGTTAATGCTGTGTTGTTTCAATACTGGAAAATAAGCAATAATAGGTTTAGGCATTGGGAGAAGAAGGGCATACATTTTACATACACTTACGTAAACTTTGTGAACTAATTTCCCCACCAAAATGCTATTGAATTTCAAAATTTTCACATTTTTTACTTGTGCAAGCAAAAAGCAGCATAAATAAAATGGGGAAATAGCATAGTACATAGAAATTCATACATTTGTGAAAAGAAGTGCCAGAAAATATTATATTGGGATACTATTATTTTTAAAGGAAGGCTTTAAATGGGAGGTTTGTTTTAGATTTGCTTACACATTTGAATAGAAATCAATCTCCTTCCTACCTTCCTATCTCTATCCGTCCATCGTACTTTAGCTGTTAATAAATTCAACTTAAAGATCTCTATCCTTTCTGTTATTATTTATTTATTTATATTCCACTCAGATTACTAGGGGCACTATGATGACCCTGTAAAGCGCTTAGAGAGGGGCTGTAAAGCACTGTGAAGCAGTATATACTGTAAGTCTAAGTGCTAGTGGTAGAGCTATTATTAGTTCTACAACTAACTCAAGGTGGCCAACATATCCATCAGACCTTCTTCTGTCTATTTTCTGCACAACAACATCAGGTGAGGTGAGTTGGACTGAGAGAGAGTTCCTGGCCCAAAGTCACCAAGGTGGCTTTCATGGGTAAGGCAGGACTTAAACTACAGTTTCCAGCCTGGTGCTTTAATCACTAGGCCATACTAGTTTTTAGTGTGATATGTGATTTCAAATACATATAGTAGAAAAGCCATACCTGCAAAAATAAGTATACTAGAGAAGAAAAACCACACAAAAATGTATATTTTAAAACTTTTTTAAAAATTGCAAAATTATACAGCAGCAGGGATACATGAATTTAAGGTTGAAAAAATCGGGCACTGAAAGGTCTGTCTCTTTCTTAATCAGATACAGTAATTATGAATAGATATAAATTACTTTTCTGTCATATGCATTCTTTCAAGCAATGGTAAACAATACTAATACTAGTTACTTATACTAATATTAATACTCCAGGTTATCTCTTGTATTTTTTAATTTTTTTCTTTGTTTATTAATATTTATATCCCATTCAAATCCAAAGATTTCCAGAGAAGACTGCAAACATAATTACCCATGGTACTCACTCATGTTTTGATTTAAAACAGCTCTATGGTATTTTTATCTCTTTTAAATGTAAACCATTTGGATTTTTAAAGACATTAGATGGTCACTGTCTAGTTATGGTCTTTCTTGCTAGTTAGATACCACTATAAAGGAGAGAAAGAAGACATTTTTTTCCTTTTACAGTTGTGTCATGGTGGGGTTTTTTTCCTTTTATATGCCACCCAGTACTGTCAAGAAATTGGACAGCTTTAGAAATGGGAGTTATACACAGAGGTGAAATTCAGCAGGTTCTAGCAGGTTTGCTAGAACCAGTAGTAAATTTTCTAAGCAATTGGGAGAACTGGTTGTTAGAAGAAATCTCCTTTTTTTTTTTTTTACCACTTTACAGGGTTAATCCTGTAAGGAAGGCAGGAAAAAACCATTCTGGTGTTGTTTCTTTATTGCCTTATTTACAGAAACTGACCACCCAGTCACATGACCCCCTTAGCCACGCCCACCAAGCCACGCCCACAGAACCAGTAGTACAAAAATTTGAATTCCACTACTGGTTATACATGTATAAATCCACCACCCTATCCATACATAAATATGAAAATCAATCCAACAATGCATAGATCAGCCTGGCTAGGGACAACATTTGTGTGATGTTGGGCCTCACTGACCCTCTTCTAGAGCAGAGATGGGAAACTAGGGCCCTTTTATGATTTTTGAATTTCAACTCCCAGAGTTCCTGAGCCGGCTCAGGAATTCTGGGAGGTGAAGTTCACAAATCATAAAAGGGCCACAGTTCCCCACCCCGATTCTAGAAAATGCACACCAGTCAACATGCTGTATGTGCAAAAACATGTTTGAAGAGATATGAAGTATATTGAGAATATAGTCCCACAAAGAGAATACAAGCTCAGCCAAACCAAGCAACTTGATGTCAGGTTTCTGAGGTCATTGGTTTCTCTGCTTATCATTTTTCAGCATTTTGTTTATAAATGTCAAAGAAGACCAATGGAAATATTTTTTTCTTCTGGTTTGAGGGGGACAGAGTGTGTTTGTTATTGTCCCCACAGTTGGTATCTCTCCTTGATTTCAGATCCTGAGTAAAGGTCACCAAAGACTGAACAAAATGGCCAAGGGGAACCACACAACAGTGCATGAGTTCCTTCTTCTTGGCTTCACTGATCGTCAAGAAATCAATGCTGGCCTCTTTGTCCTCTTCTTAGCCATCTATGTGATCACTCTGATGGGGAACATTGGTATTATCCTATTAGCCTGGACCTGCCCCAGTTTACACAGTCCAATGTACTTATTCCTCTGCAATTTGGCTTTCCTAGACACTAGTTATTCTTCCACCATCACTCCCAAAATGCTAGTCAATTTCTTAAGAGAGAAGAAGGCTATTTCATTTGCAGGATGCATTGTTCAAATGTATCTATTTGCTTCCTTTGCAGATGCAGAGTGCCTTCTTCTGGCTGCCATGGCATATGACCGCTACATGGCCATTTGCAACCCGCTACTTTACCCTGTCCTTATGTCTCATAAAGTGTGCATCTCTTTGATAACAGGTTCTTATCTAATTAGTAGCATGACCTCATTGGTGCACACTTGTTTTACTTTTCACATCTCCTTTTGTGGATCAAATGTCATCAATCACTTCTTCTGTGACATCCCCCCACTCTTGGCCCTCTCCTGTTCCAATACTCATATAAATGAGATGCTCCTCTTTGCTCTATGTGGTTTTATCCAGATGAGCACTTTCTTGTTCATCCTCATCTCCTATTCCTCTATCCTTTGCACAGTTTTGAAAATTCCTACCAACAAAGGCCGCCAGAAAGCTTTTTCAACTTGTAGCTCCCACTTCATTGCTGTTGCCCTTTTCTATGGTGCCCTCCTTTTCACTTATCTTCGGCCTACTTCCAGTTATACCCCAGACACTGATAAAATAATCTCTGTTTTTTATACTGTGGTGTTCCCCATGATGAACCCATTGATCTACAGCCTGAGGAACAAAGAAGTGAAGGATGCCTGGAAGAAAACATTGGCAAGAAATGTTGGCTGCCATTCATGATGGCATGCAAACAGAAAAGGAGGAGCAGAAAATGGACATCTGAACATTATAATAGGCAGTCAAAATGCTAATGTAAATTCATACTTTTTCGCAGATTATGCTAAAAAGCCCCCATTCTCTACGATGTTTTTATGCACAGTAGTAGTGTCTTGTGCTTTTCAATTAAAGTAAAAGAATAACATTTCCTCAGTGATAATGTTTTTCTTCTTGGCTGTTAGTTAAAAAGGCATTTTTAAAAGAAGTATGAAATACTGGGTTCCTATCAAGTCTTTGTCTTCCTTATATGTCCCTGGTCATGGGCCTTACAATGAAGAGCCTAACTCCAAGATCATACTAACCAAGCTCAATTTAAATTAAATTAAATTAAATTAAATTGAGCCTTGAGGGTGAAAACCCAAAACATTTTAGAACAGAAAGCTGAGAAATAGGATAATCCATTAGTTGTGATTTTTTAAATGTACAAACCTTAAACTTGAATCAGTTCATACAACAGAGCAAAAAGAAAATGCAAAATATTACAACAGCACAAACAATAAGGAAATTTCCTTGGGAGTAGAACATTACTTAAAATGAATTCCTTACTTATAAATCCACCTGATTGGTTAATTTCTAATGAACATCAGGTCACATTGGAAGACGACACTGGAGAATGAAGCAGAAGTAGTTAAAATTGAGAGAAAAGCCATATTGATATTTGCTGCTGAGCATAGATTATGTGCATCTGGTTCACTAACTTGACTTGCTCAATCACACTTCTTGAATACAGCCGGTTAGCATTTGCTTCTATTTCTTGTGTTCTTTGAAATAATCATAACTAATTTGATCCATATCTGCTTATGCTCTGCTATGGCTCAATGGTAATGTTTTCTAAAGAAAATACAATATGCTGTCACTCACTATCTTCCTCTTAAATCAGTAGTTAATCAAGTGGGGTATAGGTAGGGGGACTTGATCAAAAAGAGATCCCTTCACTATTTTTGACATAAATGTTGTCCAAAGTGGTATGGAAGGAAATGGTATGGAAGGACATATTTTTTTCATATCTTTAACCTAAGCCAAAATAAACCAAAGGAAAAATAGGCTTCTGTAAATGATTTTAATCTGAGTTTTGTGCTACAGACATAATGTAATCCACCTGGTTAAGGTGAAAGATATCTTCGAGCTAATCCAAACAAGAAGCACAAGTCTTGAGCACTAATATTACCTTTTTTTGCAAGGTCAGAATAACAGAATCTGGCAAGTACGAAAGCCTCTCTCCCCCCTTTACTTTTACTTTCCAGAAAATTAGGGTGGGTCCCTTCTGAGATGCTTCCCACATCTCTTAATTTTCCTTCAGTGGCTTGAGATACCGTTTGCACTGTAGTTGTCTTGTCTGAGCTCTTCCTCCTGTTTCCCAAGGTAATTCTTGCATACCATTATAGAAGAAGTGATAGAATGAGTCTGTTTGAGGCTTCTCACATTGCTGAGGACTCATCCAGCATTTTTCTTTCTTCTAGAACAGTCCCTGAACTTTGACTGTCTAGTTCAGAAAAGCAGAAATGTCTCTTTACACACTTTCCCTGCTTTTCCTGAATAATATCTGGGCAGGTTCTCTTAAACATAGTCTTTTTTACTAGCATAATGACTATAAGGTTTGTCTTACATACAGAATGTCCACAGTTCAACATCTGGAGACCCCTCCTGTTATTTATTTTTCTTTCCTTGAGTTACCTATTTTCTTACTGTACTGGATTTTCTTTAATTATATGTGTATTTGAAATAGTCTATTGGTATACTATTTGATCGCTACACTTTTGTTTAACTTATTTATCTGACCCATTTTTTTCTCCCTATTCCTCAGAAGGTAGAGAGTATAATCCTTTGAAAAATGGTTAGAGAAAAAGATATAATTATTGAAATGTATTAATTTGCCTTTGTAAATGAGATCAATATAAAGGATATAGATTGAATATAAAAATATACAGCCATTGGTTGAACTTGGAATTATAAATACTGAGAATCCTCACATGAAAATGAAGGAATAAAAGATTAGTCAAAAGAATATAAATAGTAGATATGCATATATATTAAGATAAATAAAATGATAAATTAGAATATAATTATAAAAGAAGATTATGAAAGAATAGCACAATTTTTTTTGTTTTTTGTAACCAACTGATACACTGTAAGCATAGAACAGGACAATATTTTTTAGATTTATATGTTGTTTATGTTATGTATGTTTTTTGTATGTTTCTTTTAAAAATAAAAAACTTTTTAAAAAAGAAAAGGAAGGGATTACAAGAGAGTAAGGAGATACAGAATGGAGAATATACTGGATGTTTGTGTAATATGTTCATGATTCTCAGGCCATTTCAGAGCATTACTTTCAATATATATTTCCTATTGTGTGCCTGCTTACACTCTATAATCCCTTCTTCTCCAATCTCTGTGTTGTGTGAGAAAAGAAAAAAACAATGTGTCAGGCACAGGGTCATGCATACTGATTGTAATGGTGATCACATGTCTTCAGGACACTGCAATGTAAATTGCAAAAATTACTCACAAAATTGTTTTTTTTTCAGGACCATTGTAACTTTGGATGATCATTGAAGACCTTGGAGTGATACAAAATGAAACAATCCATTCACTTTGTTTCTGTTTTTGCAAAATTGTATTGTTTTGCAAAGCAGTCTTGAAAGGATGTTTTACAAGAAATTTCATAAAAGCGCAATGTTCAGTTAAATCTTTGCACTGTTCCAATATGAATTTTATAATATTATTATATCTATTTTTTTGAAATGAGAAGAGGAATAGAAATGTATGCAATATAATACTATGTAGTATATCATTGGAATCTATACATATAAAGATTCTTATTTTGGGTCAGATAACATATCAATTGTTTATAGTTTACACTGTCTTTTTTTCTCATATATATTTATGCTATAAACTTTGATTTATCAGACTCAGGTGAAATTCAGCAGGTTCTCTAGAACCGGTAGTTAATTTTCTAAGCAGTTGGGAGAACCAGTTGTTAGAAGAAATCTCCTTTTGCTTTTTCCTACTCTACAGGGTTAATCCTGTAAGGAAGGCAGGAAAAAACCATTCTGGTGTTGTTTCTAGCCTAATCTTTATTGCCCTGCTTACAGAAACTGCCCACCCAGTCACATGACCCCCCAGCCATGTCCACCAAGCCATTCCCACAGAACCTGTAGTAAAAATATTTGAATTCCACCACTGATCATACTGTAATACAATGGATTTCTTTTGTAGTGGATCAAATTCCCTTTGCAATTTTCATCATTTGGATAACATTGCTTGGGTTGAAGGCCAAGATAGCACATTCTCTAATTCTTGAAGTTAAATGTTAAACCTTCAAAAGTTAAATGTTAAAATATCAGAAAGAAGCATAATTTCTTTATCACATCTGAGGCTAGCAATCTCAGTTCCAGCCTTCTCCACATACATAGTCTACATTAACCTGGGCATACTATGAGAAGTGAAGATCTACATCTCCAAAGACACAGATTGGACACCTGCATTGAAATAATGAATGCCTCCATTTTTCTTGTGTGCATCATCCACTTTTGCCAAAGCATATTGTAAAAAATGTTCAAGCCTTAGGAAAATGTAGAGAAAATAGGAATAGATACTCCCCCCCCACACACACATCATGTAAATTGTGAATACATATACAGAGAGTAGGTCTAGGCCAGGGGTGAAATCCAACCGGTTTTCCTACCGGTTCGGTGCACGTGCATGCGTGCCAATCGCGCTGCAGCACAGTGCTTTAAATGATGTTTAGAGGCTCCAGAGGCAGCAGGGATCATCAAGAAGGCTCCGCAGACACTCAAAACATCTGATTTAGATGAATTTAAAAAATGGAGCACGTATAAGAATAGAGCTTGGGCAGGTGGGTGGGGCCAATTTCAAACCTTCTACTACTGGTTCTGTTGAACCTGCTAGAATCAGCTGAATTTCACTGCTTGCCAGTGCGAGCAAAATGCATGAAGCAGAAGACACCAGCCTGAGGATGGTGAGTGGGACCTCGCCGAAACGTCGCCAAGATAATCTCAAGCTTGCACGGGAAAAGACCCGAACATGCCTAGACCTACATACCTGTACCTGTGAAAATCTACAAAAACAAATATACAGAGAGCTATATACAAATTAAATACTAGAATTCATCCTTTAAATAGAAATCCAGTATTTTCAGTACAACCATCCTTCAAAATATTGTCTCTGTGGTGGAATCATATATGTAGTTTTCTTCTCTAAACATGCTTCTTTTCAGGTGAAGGTTAAGCCTTGCCCCCCCTCCCCATAAGGGGCATTTCAGAAAGAAGATTCCATTTATTCATTCAAGCCATCTTATTTTCGCACCCCCATACCAAACATCCATTTGGTGGCACTCAAAATAATTATTTCTATTGTAATTTTCCACTGGTGGTGCCACTATTGTTTCCATGAAATTACCCATTTATCCAGTGACAAAGACATAAATTTGGTTATGTGACATCATTAGGAACAACTAACACTAATTTAAAAAGGGGGAAAGGCAATCAGAAAACAAAAAAAATGTGCAAAAGTGATTCTTTGTTGGGATTATAAATATGATTTATACATCATGAAAGACAAGCATTTGGAGGTCACTTAGGAAATGTTTAATTACAAGCACCTAGCTAACCTTAATGACTTCTCCCAAAGCTAAGTATTGTCAGACTTAGTTAGCATTTGAAGAAAAGTGCATGGGAAATTCCTTAAATAGATATTAAAAACTATTCAAGAAGAAGGCAATGGTAAACAACTTCCATCTTACTTCCATGAAAACTACATAGACCCACCCATAAAGTTTTTAGAAGCTAAGCCTGACTTGAAGGAATCATGTACATTAGCAATAGCAATGTACATAGACTAATATACCATTTTATAGTGTTTTATCTCTCTAAGCATTTTACAGGGTCAGCATATTGCACCCAATAATCTCGATCCTATTTTACCCACCTCGGAAGGATGGAAAACGGAATCAACCTTGAACTGGTCAGGATCGAGCTGCTGGCAGTCAACAGAATTAGCCTGCAATACTGCATTCTAACACTACAGATCTCTAAATAGCAATAGCATTTAGGCTTATATACTGACTCATAGCTCTTTACAACATTCTCTGGGTGGTTTACTATGTTGAAGCATTAATTGCATATTGCCCCCAACAATCTGGGTCCTCATTTTACTATTCTCAGATGGATGGAAGGCTAAGTCAACCTTGAGCCCTGTCAGGATTTAATTCCAGGCTGTGGGCAGAGTTAGCTTATAATACTGCATTCTAATCACTGTGTTACCAGAGCTCACTCATTTTACCAGGAAATTATCCTCACCATCTTTCCAGAAATGTCATGTTATGAACATGGAAAAATTATTCCTAGAAAGTATTTAAACTAGCAGTTTAACAATAGCATTTTCAAAAAAAAATCAATGCAATTGGCATTCATGATATAAGTAAGGACAGCAACAACTCCATGATCCACTTAATCCATAGCAGATGTCTTTGAATGTATGTAAGGTTGCAGGTAGTGATATATTTATTGTAACCATAATAAAATGAGCTTGTGTAAAGATCATACATAATTTTTCAATCAATGGATTTCAGATTGCCAATGATAGCATTCATAATTCAGTTAAAAGATCTTAAGCCAAATCTATCGCTGTAATGGTTTTATGCCTTTCAGGTCATTTGGACTGTAAGTTTTCCTTTTATCATCCTAATTTAATTAAATTTTCTGAACTTTTGATATTCTCTAGAGTATTTAACACACCCATTGATCATTTGAGAACTTGATTCCTTATGTTATAAAGTATACCATAAAAGTACAATATTCATCTAAGCACAGAAACAGCCCCTAAATTTGCTCCAGTGGAGAAGCTTGAGGGCACGCCTTTTTGTATCGGAACTGATGAACATGGTATGGAACTGAGACAAGCCCAGGTTATTTTTTAAATTGGGTTTTATATTATGGCTTTTGATGCACGGAGATTAGCACTGTTACATTCCTCCTTCCCTCATAACATTTTCTATGAATGATCATCAAATGAGCAAGCTTCTCTAGTAAGCTTTCCCCATATAGGGCTAAATACATAGAGGGAGGAGACCTTCTTCCAAATTAAAGCATAGATTATAGCAATAGCAATAGCACTTAGATTTATACTGCTTTATAGTGCTTTCCAGCTCTCTCTAAGCAGTTTACAGAGTCAGCATATTGCCCCCAACAATCTGGGTCCCCATTTTACGCACCTCAGAAAGATGGAAGGCTGAGTCAATCTTGAGCCTGGTGGGATTTGAACTGGCAGACAGCAGAAATTCTGCTGTACTGCTGTACTGCAGTACTGTGCTTTAACCAGTGTGCTCCTCATTATGTTTCCAAGGGCAGCCCATACTGATGAGGTTGCCTATCCCAGACCACAGAGTGATAGAAAACTATCATATTTAGGAAGTAATTAAGAAATTTATGGATTGTGCAGAAATGAGTAAATTAACATTTGAAATTAGAGAACAAGAGGATAAA
>JAEANM010027284.1:0-10571 GCA_017656035.1 Myanophis thanlyinensis | reverse complement strand
GGTGGAATAATGTGTGTTTGTGTGTGTGTGTGTAAATGTGTGCCTAGCTCCATTATTTACTGGAGATCTAGCTGCATAGCCAGCCAGACAAATAGGCTGAAAAACAGCTTCTGTCCATGGGCTGTCAGACTCCTAAATGCAACACAACACCACAACTAGACTTAATGCGACAGACAGTGCCAGTGCAACGTGCAATGTGTATGTACAGGTGGAATATTATTTGTGTACCTAGCTTCATTATTTACTGGGGTTTAGGGATTTCTTTTAAGTCTTGAGATGTATTCTGTGTTCTTGTGTGGTTGCACCAATGAAGGCCCATTCAATTTTATTGTACACAGGTGGTGCATTGACAATCAAGCTTTTGAACTATTGAACTATTCCCTTTTCCAGACTGAACTTTGGGAAGGGGGAAACATCTGCCATGTTGCTTGCTCCTGGTTACGCAGAAGAAGAGTTTGAGACAAAGTTCCTGGGAAGTGAGTAATGTGTCCTTCTGAGTCAATCCATCCGTCATTCTGGCTCAGTCCTACCTTAATCTTTGCTTTTGAAGAAGACTTCTCAGCCCTCTTGAGGTTTGGGATTATTTGAAAATCTTTAATTCTCAGAACTTGCCTTTTTAAACTAGAAGGATGGGTGAGCTTGAGAGAAGTGCAGCTTGCCTATGAGACAGCGGATCAGTGGCTCCCCAAATTAAGTTTGGGAGATTATTTGGTCTGGTTTAAAACTGTAATAAACCTTTATCTATCTAATGTATCAAAGCTTGGGAAAGGGCCATTGGCTCCAGCAGTGGGGAAATGACACACGAGACAAAAATGTGTTTCTCAGGACAGATGGACAGTTTCTGCTGAGAGGCAAAACAGGATTAAAATAATCAGATTCTGAACCCGCGCCAAGAGACAAACAAAGAAGAAGAAACCAGCTCGACATACGCTTGCTGTTTCATGATGACTAAACACGGCTGCCCGACTCATAATACAAGAGAATATTATGAGCAGCAAGACTTCATATTAAGGGAACGCAATTTACAAACTTTCTCAATGTTGGAAACCGGCCATTGCAACGCTGCCGTTGGAAAGCTGCGAGAATCTAGCCTCACGAGTTTGCAGCTTAAGAAACGAGGGAAATCTTCGGGGCAGTTTTGGAAAAAGCCACATTTGGTGTCACGTGCCGTTGGACAGAAGGTATTGTGATAGCTTTAGAAGACGAAATAAAGAGCGACCGTTTCAAGGAATCACGGAATCAAGCATCGGTTGGTCGGACGGAGTCGAGGCACTCAAATTGGCAGCCGCAGAAATGCAGCACGTTTAAAAACGGCTGGAGTTGCAATTCAATTCAATTCAAACCTTTTATTGTCAATGCACAACCTGTGTGTGCAGCGAAACTGAGTGAGCCTCCATCGGTACATTCACACAAAGCACAGAAACACAGAATGCATTCAAACACAGAATACATCTCCAGAGTTATAAATAGATCCCTAACCCCAGGAAATACTGGGGCTAGGCACATTTCCACATACAATACCACATACGGATATATACATGAAAGCTGCGATTCTATTGCAAGATGAGATATTTTACCACGTGCCTCTTAATCTTAAATACCTTTAAGCCAGCCTGGAACTAAGCAGAAATTTTCTGACAGCAGGAGCAATTCACCAGTGGAACGGCTGGCCACCAGAAGTTGTGGGCACTCCATCCCTGGAGGTTTTTAAGAAGAGACTGGACTGGCCATTTGTCTGGGATCATATAGGGCAGTGTTTCTCAACCGTGGCGACTTTAAGATGTTTGGATTTCAACTCCCAGAATTCCCTGGGAGGGGAAGCTGGCTGGGGAATTCTGGGAGTTGAAGTCCAAACATCTTAAAGTCGCCACGGTTGAGAAACACTGGTATAGGATCTCCTGCCCTAGCAGGGGGTTGGACTAGAAGATCTCCAAGGCCCTTTCCAACTCTGTTATTCTGTGATTCATAATCCCTCTCCATCTGCAACGGAAATGCAGCATTTGAATTTCTGGATAAAGCCTCCATCTGTTCTTCTTCTTCTTCGAACATCCTTTATTACATATAATGTACTTCTTCTACCCCAGAAATGAGCTTAGCCTTTTCCCTCTAAGGAAGTGGTGACCAAAAGCGTGCTCTGAATCTGAAAGTATTGAGAAGAATGCCGAGTGACCATGACCGCAGGCAGGAAACTCACGCTAGTAATCAACTAATAATATGCATTCTACTAACTTGCCTTTAAATTTTTTGTCTTTTTTTTTTTACTTTTCTGTTTTCCAACATGAGGCTTCTATAAAGAAGAAATTCTCGGGGCTAAAATAAGGCTGAGATTGAGGAAGAATAGCACTGGGTTTGGAGACCCTGGGTTACACCTTTTCCTTCCTCCTTTCCTTCCTGCTTTCCCACACATTTAATCCTGGAAATGTGGAGATGAGCCACTCAAGCACCACTTGGACGATGGGCTATGCCACCCCCTGCTGGAGAGAAACAAAAAATACAACAGAAGGCCGAGTAACAGGGACCTCGAGAGGTCTTTTAGTCCAACCCCCTGCTCAGCCCTATACCAGGGGTGGCAAACCTTTTACTTACGGAGGGCCGAAAAGTACGCAGTTTGTATGTGCCATCTGCACTTGAATGCGGCTCCTCCACGGGCGCTGCGTGGGCAACCGCACCATCTGCGCCTGCATGCAGTTTTTACATGTGTGATGTGCACAGGCACACATGAACACAGGAGCAATCACGTGTGCATGCGCAGGGGAGCCCCGAAGACCAGCTGGATTTCCTGCTGCAATCGCGCACCTGCACTGCAGAGGCCCGAAGACCAGCTGGGTCTCTGCAACGGCCCATGCGTGCATGCACAATCGCATGTGCATGCTCAGCTGGCCGATAGCTTGTGTGTCCAGCAAGATGGCTCTGCACGCCACCTGTGGCACCCGTGCCATAGGTTCATCATCACGGCCCCTACACCAATTCAGACAAATGGTTTTGCAATCTCCTTAAAAGTTTTCAGTGTTGGAGCGCTCACAACTTCCGGTGGCAAGTAGTTCCACTAGTTAATTGTTCAAACTGTCAAGAAATTTCTCCTTAGTTCTAAGTTGCTTCTCTCCTTGATTAGTTTCCATCCATTGCTTCTTGTCCCAGAATTCTGTGCCAACCACCCTGGAGCATTTGGCATTGACTCCAGTTCCTCGAACTCTGTCAAAATGCAGTGGTTTCTTTTTATGTTCCTTCCTTCTCTGTTGTAGCCAGCAAGTAAAGTAGAGCCAGCTACAACAAGGCAGCCATTCAGCCATGAGTATGGTAATTAATATACTGTAAAATTCTGAGCATTAAATCTATAAAACTCAATAAAACTCGTTGCTTCAGCAAAATCTGAAAAGGAATCTTTTGCCCTAATGTGTTCAAACAAATGTTTATGTTCAAATGCAACACAAGGGCTACTAAAGCAGGAATGTTCCAGCTAATGACCAAATAAGAATAAGTAAAGTATAAAATAATAAAGCAACCGATACATGTAAAGGACTAAAAGGCCACACTGTCATGTTAGCATGCAAATCTTTAACTTTTAACCGAAGAGACTGTAGCAATCTGGAGACAGACAGCATCAATTAAACATCAGAAATAAATTGATCTGTGTTGCCTGTCTCCAACTCTGTCTTAGTGCTTCAGGACTGGGCTCTGATTTCATACTTTTGCATCCAGTTTTGCACAACACACTGTAAAAAAGAGACCCTGGAAAGATCAGAGAAAAGCAACCAGGATGATTAGGGGATGATTGGAGGCTAAAACTTACAAAGAACATGGTTGCAGGAACTGGGTCTGGCTGGTCTAGTGAAGAGAAGGACCAGGGGAGGCAGGAGAGCATCTTCCAATATTTGAGGAGGGGCTGCCCCAGAGAGGAGGGGGTCAAGCTATTCTCCAAGGCACCTGAAGGCCAGACAAGGAATAATGGATGGAAACTGACCAAGGAGAGATTCAACCTGGAAATAAGGAGGAATTTTCTGACAGTGAGAACAATCAACCCATGGAACAGACATTGTAGGAACTTTATCCCTGGAGCCTTTCGAGAAGAGACTGGACTGCCATAGGTCAGAAATGGTGCAGGGTCTCCTGCTGGGGTTGGACTAGATGACCTCCAACATCCCTTCCAACTCTGTTAATCTGTTAATAGTTGCAATTGCCTACTTGACTTATGTGACTCTTGTGCCACACTGCAGAAGCCCCCTCAATGCCCCACTTTCTGATCCCACCCACCCCCCTTTTAAAGTAAGATTATGCTAACCGAGAAGCTCTCAAACGGCCATTGCTGCACCCAAGCTAATGAAGTACATTTCTGAATTCATATTTGATACGCAATCATCAGTAACTTCTTTACATGCTTTGAGGAGCTTTGTATTTTTCTATAATTACAGGGGTGTCTCCTTCAATAGCCCTTTGGTTTAAAATTGTTTGGAAACTCTCCAGTCTTTTGCCTTTCCCTAAAACTCCCATCATTTTTTTTCCTGCTAAACTGGCGAAGGTGGATTCAAATCCCAAACTTGCGAAATATTTTTTAGACAGATTTTGTGGGTTAACAGTGTTGGAGGGACCTTGTAGGTCATCTAGTCCAACCCCAACCTCCCAACCAAGCAGGAGACCCTACATCATTTCTGACAGATCTCTTCTTGAAAGCTTCCAGGGATGAAGCTCTCACAACTTCTGAAGGCAACTTCTGTTCCATTGTTTGATGGTTCTCACTGTCAGGAAATTCCTCATTTCCAGGTTGAATCTCTCCTTGGTCAGTTTCCATCCATTATTCCTTGTCTGGCCTTCGGGTGCCTTGGAGAATAGCTTGACCCCCTCCTCTCTGGGGCAGCCCCTCCAATATTGGAAGATGCTCTCCTGTCTCCCTTGGTCCTTCTTATCATGAAAGTATACACATCTAGTTCCTGCAACCATGTTCTTTATATGTTTTTGCCTCCAGCCTCCTAATCATCTTGGTTGCTCTTCTCTGCACTTTTTCTAGAGTCTCAACCTCTTTTTTACATCATGGCAACCAAAACTACATGCAGTACTCTAGGTGTGCTTATATTACTCAGTAGAGAACTATTCGCTGGAAAAAGAAACCACAGAAGGAAGTTCCGCATACTGACCGAACGCATGGACGGATCCATGTTTATTTAACAATCGTTTTATATGTTTTATTACAGATAGCGCCGTCATCTGCATGCAATCTTAATTTGGATTTTTTTGGGAGGTGCGGACGCCAGCTCTTCAATCTGGTCATTGCAAGCAACAATCTGACTTGTTTGACCCTCTCTCGTGGTTGCCACTGCCTTGGGGGTCCCGTGAGTATATTTGAGTATTTTTATTTATTTTATTTATTAGACTTTGTCGAACGACGACAGCAAGAACAGATACAAGAGTAAGAAAAATAAGAAAATACAACGACAGGGACGACAGGCACATCCATGCACTTATGCACGCCCTCTCTACTGTCCACTTAGGTATGGTGTAAGGTCCATGGAAGTCAGTTTGCAACTGAAACTATGAGCATTTGTAGCTGTATTCGACAACTCTATTGCAAAAGTCATATTTCTTACAGACAAGTTTGGAATGATTTACATTAAGTTTAAAGCGGTTGTTAGCACACATATTATTGTGATTAAAACAAAAAAAATCATTTACAGGTAGAACATTACCATATATAATTTTATATGCAATATCTAGGTCTGACCGCAAGCGGCGCAGTTCTAAGTTGTCCAAACTAAGAATTTCGATCCTAGTAGTGCAGGGAATTTTGTTGCGTACAGAAGAGTGCAAGACTTTTCTCGTGAATTACTTCTGGACCTGCTCGATTATACTGATATCAGATATATGGTGGGGATTCCAAACAGTTGAACGATGCTCTAAGGATTTATAAGCACTAATTAACTATACAATGTTCCCAGTGTTTGGAATGGCTCCAGCCAATCAAATAAAACAACTTGGATTGTTGAAAACAAAAAGGATTTATTGCACTAAAGCAGAGATGATACAGAATAAAACATTTTGCAAAATGAGTGAGACCCTCAGCACAAAACATGAACAAAAAGATAGTTCAAAGTTGAGAGACACACACAAGAATTCCACAAAGCAAGCCAATATATATTGTTGAATCCTAACACCCCCATCTCCCTCCCTCTGGGATGTGCCTTCAGGGGTTGCAACTAATCCAAGACTGTGTCTCTACCTTTTCTCAAGTTACAACCCACCTACCCCCCTTTCTTAGTAACATTTTTTCTTTGGCATCAGGAATTTCTCAGGAATTTTTCCAGTGCCTGCCTGTACCAGAGAAACAGAGACGCACCCAACTCCAAACATTTCTAATACACATCCATATTAATATATTTGTGCTAACATATATGTATATACCATTTTATTTTTGAATCTTATAATATTCCTTACACCAGGAAAAAAAAACAACTGTGCAATAAAAAGTACGTTTGGAAGGAAGGTAAGGAAGATTTACAAATATTAAGAAAATGATAGAAGCTGCTGCTGTTGCAGCCACCGACCAGGAGAGGGAGCCAGGAAACTATTTATCTTCCTGCCTTCTCTTGCCAGCGACTCCCCATTGGCTGTTTCACAAGAAATAACTTTTACACCACTTCTCCAAAACCAATCCAATTTTGTTCTAAAGGCTTGGGCCAGGGCTGGGGATTTCATTCCTTGAGTAAAATTGGGATTCTAAAACTCACAACTCTAAAAAAAAATTTTTTTTTTTAAATCCCACCAAGAGAGAAAAATGAAAAAGTGAACCAAAGAATTTAAAGTTGTGTTGACTTTCAGAGTTACACTGAGGGTCTCTGCTTACTAAAGGTCTGAGTGATAACGATGACAACAGCGAATTATGGCAAATAGCACGTTTTAAATCCTCGCCCCAGAGGCCTCAGACAACTTGCAAAGCAGAGTAGAAAGCACTATCGCCCAGAAATGCAACACGACAAATGTAACACGGGGTTAGAAGTCAGAGGCTGATTTGACTTCTATTCCTTGTGGCCATGTTAAAAAAAAAAAAATGCAGACAGACTACGGGAACCATTTGCACCACTCTGGTGACCCTGAGGACACAGACTGACCTCCAAGTGGCTCCAAGACCCTTTAAAAGGATGCAAATGACCAACCTGTCCGCAAGGAGTATCAATCCTTCCATTCCCCACCATCCAGTCAGAGCTGGAGAAGCTTCTGGGATGAGAAGTGAAATGTCTTCAAAAGAAAAAACCAGAAAGTCCAGATGCCTCTCAAAAGAACGCACCTTTGGGATACACAGACTTCAACTCCAGGAATTCTCCATCCGCCCAGTGAGAAATGCTGTTTTAAGGATGAGTGAATATGGATGCACTCGGACAGAATCCCAATGAACCTCTGTCCCAGGGGCTTTAAACCGGTTGTGTGTGTGTGTGTTTGTGTGTGTCCCTAACAATTGCACCTGCAAAATTAGAGGTTGCTCGTGCAATCTTCACAGGGTCACTGCCCAGAAATCATTCCTATTCAGCAGCAAATCTAGAGTAGCTGCTATAAATCTGCAAAAAGCCGTCTCTTGATTCAAAATAAAGGTGAAACCAAAATGGGAGTTGTTGCTTTCAAGAATAAACACGTTTGTGGTTTTTTTTTTTTTTGTCTTGAGATACAGAATGAAATGTAAATACGAAAAGTGCCAAAACGAAAGAATTTTGCTCCTGAGGAAGTCACACAAATGTATTTTATCTGTCAGGGGTGATGATGGGTTATACCGCACTACAACGTTTGAAAATCCCCTTTTTAAGGCGCATTCCAGTTTTGGGGGGGTTGGGTTTTTTTAGCTTAACATTTTTTATTGAGTTATAAAATCAAACAAGATGCAAAATATGGAAGTGAATAGGAAAACGGTGGGGAGGAAAAGAAGCGAGGAAAGATAAAAGAAAAGAAAAAGGACCGTTGATATCTGATTCTCTCTGTTGCAGCAAAATAACATCAAGTCACAACTTTTTCATAACGATGTGAGCAAGCCATTGCTTATTTGAGATCTCTCAATCTAATCGGTTAAAAGCCAAAATCAGAGTTTCCTTCTTTTCCAAGCACAAAGCAAAGAAGCGGCCTCCACGCGGAAACAAAAGGACTTGTATTCTTTTCTTTAATCAAAATAGTCAGTTTTGCCATTGCAGCCAACTCCATCAACTCCTGCAAACATTGTTTTGATAAGGTGCATTCCTGTTGGCAGCAGGACTTTGTGTAGCAACACCTAAACCCTCCACTTCGGTTTCACTTTCTCAGATAAGAAAGCCGGTAATATTTGCATAGTTGCCTTTTTGCGGTCAAAGGCTCTACACTCTTGGAAGGTATACTTCTCAGAAAAAACTGAAGCTCCCTCAGAAGGTTTGGCAGCCCGGTTACACCTGGTCTTCTTTCAAAGGGATTATTGGAGCCATACTTTCCAGATCACCTGGTGACCATCGCTTTGCTCTGCTCTGAATCGATTCCCTTATTCATACGGTAAAAATGCAGGTAGCTCTCCACTTATGACCATAACTGAGCCCCAAATTTCTGTTGCTAAGTGAGAGGGTGGTTAAATTGCATTAACAGAGGGATGCAATCAAGACCACACCTAGAGTACTGCATCCAGTTTTGGTCATCACACTACAGAAAAGATGTTGAGATTCTAGAAAAAGTGCAGAGAAAGAGCAACCAGGATGATTTTAGGGGACTGGAGGCTAAAACATATGAAGGACGGTTGCAGGAACTGGCATGGCCAGTCTAGTGAAGAGAAGGACCAGGGGAGACAGGAGAGCATCTTCTAATATTTGAGGAGGGGCTACCCCAGAGAGGAGGGGGTCAAGCTATTCTCCAAAGCACCTGAAGGCCAGACAAAGAATAATGGATGGAAACTGACCAAGGAGAGATTCAACCTGGAAATAAGGAGGAATTTTCTGACAGTGAGGACAATCAACCCCTGGAACAGAAGTTGCCTCCAGAAATTGTGAGAGCTTCATCCCTGGAGGCTTTCAAGAAGAGACTGGACTGCCATCAGTCAGAAATGGTGCAGGGTCTCCTGTTTGGGCAGGGGGTTGGACTAGATGACCTACCAGGTCCCTTCCCACTCTGTTAATCTGTTTTTTTAAAAAAGGGAATTTTGACTCCCCCCTTTCACAATCTTTCTTGCCAGAGTTCTTAAGTGAATCACTGCACTGTTAAGTTAGTAATTCATTTGTTTAGAGAACGGGGTCTTCCTCGTTGTCTTTGCTTGTCAGAAGGTCACAAAAGGATATTCCCCGGCCCTGGGACACTGACCCTGCCATAAATATGATTGCCAAGCGCCCAAATTTTGATCACCTGACCGTGAGGAATGCTGCAACGGTCGTAAGTGTGAAAAACAGTCATAACTCGCTTTTCCCAGTGCCGTTGCAGCTTAGAAGGGTCAGAAACCGATGGTTATAAGTCGAGAGCTACCTGTAGGCCACTGGCCTTTAAAGGCTGATGGTTACTGCTCACGTTTGAAGTAAATTTCCAGCTGGGGAGGCCCCTCTGCCTTTTGCAAGTAAGATTAGCAGGTTTTAAAATAATTTAAAAAAAGGCCAACAGCCTCAGGGACTAATTTCTGTCAAGGTTAAATGTACTTTCACTTTCCCAATGAAAAACAGCCCATGTCTTTCTCAACCGGCTGGATGAAACTGGTTGTTTCATCAGAGTGAGGAAAATCCTTAGGGATGATTCCAAGTCTGGACAGCACTTCTTCATACTTTTTCCACCATCGGGCAAGAGATACAGAAGCAGAGCCAGCCGGACAAAGAGGCTGAAAAACAGCTTCTATCCATGGGCCGTCCGACTTCTAAATGCAACACAACCCCATGACTAGACTTAATACACAGACTGACAGTGCCAGTGCAATGTGCAATGTGTGGAATATTATATGTGGACCAAGCTCCATTATTTACTGGGGTTTAGGGATTTCTTTTAAGTCTAGAGGTGTATTCTGTGTTCTTGTGTGGTTGCACCAATGGAGGCTCACTCAACTGTACAGCAAGTACACATGTTGGGCATTGACAATGAAGGCTTCGGACTGATTGAAATGCCTGCGTGGATTGGTGGCCAGTGAAGGCGCGGCAATTGCATTGCTCCGTCGGATCCCCAGATGATGCTTTCATCTCATCCCCAGCCCAGGTGTGAAGCATCCTGACAAGATCCAAAAGGACACTTGTACTGTACAGTATATAGGGGGTGTGTTCCGTTATATTATGCAGGCCATTTTATACAGTAAAATTTAGGGCCATGTAGATCTTGACACATTTACACGTTTTTACTTCAAGGTCGCTGAGAGGGTGAAGGGGGAGGTAGAAGCAGCAACTTCTTATCTTGTTTTCATTCCTTTCAAGTTCCTTCAGATGAGAGCCTTTCCTGCTGTTGGCATGGGAAGTGTTTTAGAAGTCATTGGACACCTCTTTGAAGTGGTTGGATAATAATTAGCATGTGATAATTAATGGGGTGGAACTTTTAAGTTTGACTTGGGTGAAGAAATCCCGGAAGCTTTAGATTCGGGATTTCAACAGATCATACCAGTACAATGTTTTCAATAAAAT
>JAEANM010027283.1:0-10572 GCA_017656035.1 Myanophis thanlyinensis | reverse complement strand
ACAGGGTGAAATATTGTTTATATTGTTTTTGTTTATGTTATGTTGTTTATTATCAAAATAAAAATTAAAAAAAAAAGTCCATACATTGAAACCAAAAACACTAAGCCTCTTTACTAGAAAAAGATAGGTAAAATTTCAAAATAAGTTTTGGTTGTTTTAAATACAGAAATTAAAATGTCTATTATGTCTTTCTCAGTTTACCTGATGAGCCTGGAGATAGTGCTGAGGGTCCAGGAGAGGGATTCATACTGCTTATGGGTTGAGGGGGTAGATGGCTACCTGCGATATATCTACTTAGTAAATTATCTAAATTACTGGAACCAGCATCTTCTAGCTGAAATAAAAAAAGTCATACAGTGAATTTGCCAAGTCTAAATTCAGCTTGCTAGAAATGACCTCTTGAAACTACCTGTATTTTTTCTGAAGCATGTTAAAAAAAAAAAAACTAAATCCAATAATATAATCGGACAATGTCCTGGAAACAGGCAGTAGAATATAGCGTGACTTCATATAGCCTCTTTCCACTATTCGTAAAATCATTAGGTTACAACAATTAATTATTCAAAAAAATAAGAAATGTGAGGTTCTAGATTGAATTTAACAGGCTACCACAATGTGCCAGAATTTGAATTAACAAGGGTACATGGCAACCAGCAATTGTTAAATCTAATTTTCTCTAAGCCGAGAATCACATTATTAAAGCTAGATTTAACATTCTTCCAGCTGCACTTCTTCAAGGCAGATATAATAAAATTTCTATAGCTATTTATCTATGCAGGGACAAAAAAAGTAAAATCATCTCACATGCATTAGTAGGTTGTAAATTTTACAGGAACATTAGGTCAATCTGTACATCTAATTGATAAATTCCATGGGGAGGTCAGATTAATGTTATGGCAGACAAAGAAACCATATATTTCCAAACTGTTAAAAAAGAAACTGAAATGCTTCCCCACCTTCCAGAACAAATTAGCAGAACTGACAAATAGAAATATTTTCCAAATATGTAATTTTCAATCAAGTCTCTCTTTTAAAATACTCAGGAAACCACACAGTAGTTAGTTTCAATCCAAAATTAATGGAACAACTAAGAGTGGAACCCAATGCTGTGCAAGCAGATGTGCATTCACATTCCGGAGACATTTTTAAGGTTGTGCCTCAGTTGTTTATGAGGAAAAAAAATATCATCCCACATTTTGATAGAAATGTAAATCAGTGGCAAAAGACCCTGGGTATGTTTTAAAAATCATTGATACTAAAGAGGCCAAAAAGCCAAATTATCAAAATATAGAGAACACGTTCGTTGGTTCCTTCCTTCCTTCCATTCATTCATTCATTCATTTTTATGCCATCTATTTCTTTACAAGATCATTCTGGTCATTTACATTTGCCATTCTGACTTTTACACTTACTTACTTACTTACTTATACACCCACACCATATCTTTGGTAGACATCACTGATCATGAAAGATATTGGACTGTTTAATTTGTGCAATAAATTTCAAGACTGAGTGAAGACTTAAATACAAATCTTGTTAGCTTTTCTTACAGTCTCCAGTACAAAAGAAACATTCAAATAAAGGTATCCTATAGATTGGATTTTATCTCTTTTATACAAATTGTAAAACATTTTACTCCAGTATAACTTGTTAAATGTTAATTTCAATAACAATTAACTTTCATTATTTTTTTATATAATATGCTTACCTGTATGGGAGGAATATCTGGCAAGGAAGGTAGATTTTCTGGGTTGGTTACAGATGGAATAAGCTCTATTGCTGCTACGGATGGGCTTGTTGGACCACGATTAGCATTTGCCATGGTGGCTGTTGTAGGGCTTGTTGGATTGATAGTATTGTTATGTACTGAAACAACTGGGAAGGGACCTGCATGTCCTGGATTTGAATGCTAAAAAGAGGGGAGAGAAAAAAAATAGAAATTATCATTAAATTAGTTACACAGAAGGGCAATATTCATTTTTCACCTGTTACTTTTAATAAGGCAAAATAACAACATTTTCTCATTCATAACTTAATGCTGATGTTTTTTAGATGTTTACAAATTTTCCTTTATCAGAGAACAAGCTCTTATGGATCAATAAATCTGTAAGAGCCAGCAATCAAAGCAATAAAAAATTGTGGTAAACTTATAACCATGAATATTGCATGTCTTATGTTTGAAAACAATGTTTGAGTCTAATTTCAGATTTCTTATAACAAAATTTGAATCTGTTTCTTTAACTAGTAAGAACAGAAATGATCCTTTTAATTCTGAAAGCATTTTTGTAGCTAAATTATACTGATATAAAAAAACAAGCTGATTCACTTTTCTAAAATGAAAGGTGGGAAACAAAATGTGCACACAGCATATACTTGTCTTTGTAAGTGTGGCTGCATCATAGAATACTGGGGCCCGTTGTGGCGTGGTATCCCTGGGAGACGAGCTGCATTCTGAGCCATTCTCATCTGATGAGCTTGGAAAGCACCACAATTCATAGTCCTCTGCATGGTCTGCATACTTATCAACCGTGGAGGCTACAAAATATAATGAATTTTATAAAACTCTGGCTCTGTAAATGAGGAAGAACAAGTCTCTTTTCCCATGTTTTTCCTCTTCTTCATAAGGCATTGCACTGATATTAGAATTAACAAAATGTAGCTCCATATAAATTTTAAATGTATATAATCTGTGTCTGAAAATTATCTTTTGAGTTTATATGAGTATCTTAATTTAAAGAGTTTGAAGACTTGCCTGTTGCTGAAGCATCTGTGGACCTGCCTGGCGTGTGATTTGCCCTGCAGGTTGCCCCATCCTCATCTGCTGTAACTGCTGGTGTTTTTGTTGCGCAAACACCTGCTGCTGCATGTGCTGGAGCCGAAGCTGTGCAAGATTAATTTGCCCTGGAGGTTTGTTGATATGATTTGTTCCTGGAGGAACTTGTCCCACTACAACGTTAGGAGTGTAACCTTGTGTTGGCTTATTTTCAATAACAAGATTACCTAGACAATAGGAGAAAGTAAGATTAACTACAAAGCTTGTACTTTAAAGTTTAATAGTGAAATGTTTGTGATTAGTACACATTAGCTTCACATTAAGGAATGAAGCTTTAAAAATGCACAACTGGTGTATTTTTTTCAATAGAAGATAATACATGTAGCTTGGGGTTGAACTATGGAGTCCCTGATGCTTTCTGAACCTGGTTATTCGCTTTCAGGTATTTCATTACCCAACTGAAAGTAACATTATCAACGTTCCCTAGTTAAATAATGAAATGTCTGCAAGCAAACAACCAAGCTCAGAGAGCAAGGAGGACTCTGTTTTTTTATTTTATTTTAAAGGATTCTGTCATATTTTTAATTAATGAATATATAAGATGTGGATTTTAATGTATCTGCATTGTTTATTTTGATCAAACTAAGATTAATGGAAGATTTTCCTCAAAAAAATTAGCACCTAGTTTCAATATACACGTGATTTTCTATAAACTCTGATGCATAGCTGCAGAAAATGTTTTACCTCTTGTACATTAGATTTTTTTTTTCACTTAAGTCCTTATAGATATTACTGAAAAATTAAAAAGAAACATATGGGTATAATTTTAATTACAACAGGAAAATCTCATTAACGATTGTAGTCACTGCCATAAAATATGGTCTGAGTTATTCTGTTACTTCTCTAAAAAATTATGGTTGTTTCAGAATCTGATAATAATACCTGATGTCATCTCAGTTTTAAAGTAACCCAGGTATTGTACTATTGTCATATGTATTTATCAAAAATTGTACTTAAATATTTATGTCAATAAAATAAAATAAAATACAGTTTCAACATTCTGCACCCTCTAGGATCTTTTCAAACAATTTTATAGTATTTCATTTCCAATACCTTTTCAGTTCCCAATGCATATTCCCATTCCAAAGGACCATATGATGAGTTCTGCACATGTAACAGGGAGTTTGGGTATCTCCCCCTTTCCAGAAGCATCCTCTCACACTACCCTGAAGTTTGGGAACCTCAAAAGTGGCCTCCAACAGCGTAAGAGGTGCTGCTGGTGGAGAAGAACATGGGAAAAACCTGGTATGGACATGTAAGCCTTTGTACATCCCCACAAGGCTGTTTCTGATTTAGATGTTGACTATTAGTCCTTATTAATCTAATTGTATTTTCAATGGGATCTATTTCACTATAAGAAATAGAAATACATTATCTGATACATGTTGAGAAGATATAAATGATATACATGGACCAGTTTTTTTTTGATTGTTTTTTTACATATAGAAAAATTCAAGGGCTATAATGGAAGACAAGACTTCTGGTTTCCCCTGGACGTTTCACTGGAAGCCAAAATGTCTCTATGCCAACAACCTCATACTTTCTGCTAAACCACCGATTTGTTAAAAGAATTTTACTTTTAAGAGTCTCCACCCCATTACTTCAGATTTTATATTGGGCACTCAAGGATTGCAAAGAAAGGAACAATAAAGAAAGTTGTTTTTGAAAGAGAGAGCATCTGCTCCTGTAAACCTTGCATTTTATATCTTGTTTGGTGGGAGAGGATACAAAAAAGGAAGACAAAGTTTCTGCCTGCACCAAGTAAAACAGTTTGTAGTTATTTTGAGTCTGATTTTTTATTGTTTTTTAGAATATGAAGGATTTTGATACATTTGTAGGTGGCTTCATAGTTCCACTTCTGAATTTCCCAACTATAATTGATATGCTAAAAATTAAGTTGGATTGAATCCAAATTACTTTCCTATAATTAAACACTTGTCTTTTTAATATTTTTAGACATAGACAGTGACCATATAATTATGTAATGAACCATACCTCCGTATAATTTTTTTTCATTTTTTTTTAAATAACACTTTTTCTTACTCTCTTCCTCCACAACGGTCATGCCATTTGCTATTACTATATATCTCACTTCACTATGTCTTTCTGTGAAGAACATTACTACCTATTATTAAGAAAGGTCAATTCCCACATGAACGAAGATTTATTCTAAAGGAAAATTTTCTTGTGACAAGAAATGCATGAAAAAAAACAAGCAAACAGGGTAGAAAAAGAAACATATCTGGGTTGTGACTGCATCTTGTATCACTGGTTTAAAGTCAGGCCTACATCAATGTTACACTTCATCGTGTGTATATCAACTGTCACAGAATGGCGATCAATCAGATGACAGAAGTTGCATCCACATCCCCCTCACAGAACATCTGAACATTCTCCTGGAGGATAGCTTCAATTTTAAAAGGAGGCATATTGGTCCTCCTATGAACAGTTCCAGTAAACAAACCTTATTTTACTGGAGGTACCTTATACCTATAAGGAACACTGTAGAGAACACGTCATTTACAATTACAAATTTTTACACATTAAATCTGCCAGAAATATGAAAAGTTCTACCTAGGTTGACTACATTCTTTGCCCAAAATGTAGGATCACAATGGAAGCGAATTGCTCCATTAGCAGCTGGAACAGGATCACACCGTGCTTTTAAAATATGTCGCAGCTGGAAAGTGATCTGCAAAGCAAATAATTTCATATTACTGTTAGGCAAAGCATAAAAAATAAATTAAAAGCAAGCTATTTGCAAATGAGTGACACTGAAAAAATTCATTTTTCTTATCTATGTCTATAAGCTAAATTTCCACTTTATATACTTTGATGAAAGGATTTATTGATTCAGCATGAGAAAATTAATATCCATAATGTTAAAGAATACAGATAAGAGACTTTAATTTCAAACAATATTTTTTAAATAAAAATAAAAATATTTTTATTTATTTTTAAATAAATTGAATAATTTTCTTAATATTTGTATTTTGTAAAACTTGAATTGCACTTATGTTCAAAAACAGATGATCAATTAATTAAATTACTTTGTATCAAAAGAAACCAGATAATTTTGAATAGATTTTCCCAAGAAAAATCCTCCCTTCCAATGGATTAGCAACAAAATATGCTCAGTACATTGTATACTTTACTCTTATTTTTAATTAGTAATTGAGAGATATGACTTTAATAAAGAACAGGTAGTATTTTTTTAAAAGCCACCCTTTCATTGCAACAAGTTAGTTTCATTCATCACCAACGGCTATTATTCCCTTCTTGGATAAGCAACATTATATGAAGTGTAGAAAAAAATAAGCAGTGATTTGAAAAAGAAATTAAAGGCCAAAAATAAATAATAAAAAAACTGAATCTAATTAAATCTAGATTATACCAAGATTATATGCTGTTCTTCTATCCTTATAAACCAGTTTACTTCCCTACGCTGTTTTTATACTGCTTTTTTCTTTATACTTACCTTTCTTTTTTTGAGAATCTTATCAATCTCTAGACAACTACTGGTACCTATTTCTCCATTTTCCTTCCCTCCTTATAAATTCAGTTTTTTTCATATATCTGTTCTGAGATTCAATCCCCCTTCTCTTGTATAAGAAACAAACCACTATGCTCATTTTGATAGTCGATATTTATTCTTCAATC
Organism: Myanophis thanlyinensis; assembly: GCA_017656035.1. Lineage (NCBI taxonomy): Eukaryota > Metazoa > Chordata > Lepidosauria > Squamata > Homalopsidae > Myanophis > Myanophis thanlyinensis. Next base: position 4,079 of record JAEANM010027283.1, on the reverse strand, counting down.
ATACATTCTTGTTTCTTCTTATTTTACCACACATGGCTCTTAAATAACTCATTCCCACTGCATTCCACTCACTTATATATTTAATTTGACATACCCAATTTTTATTTTATATGAAGGAGATGAATGTGCAGTCCTGCACACCCAAGCCACCTACTATCTTACCACCTGCATTTGCACATTTTAAACTTCTCCATCCATTTTTTTATCTTTAGTAAACATTCTACCAATTTCAATTATTTTCTCTCATTTTTTATCAGACAAGTTTAAAGAATTACTCCATAAACACTGTTTGGATTCACTGTTGTTACTACTCCCTTTTTGTAAGTGAATAACAGCATTCTTTCAGGTGTCATAGACACATGAATTTTCTCACAATTACTACACAATTCAGACAACTATTCCATAATCTGTTTTCCAATTATGCACTATACCCCTGAAACCTTACCACAATTTAAGATCCCAGTAATGAAATTCATATTAGAAACTGAAATAATTAGACATTAGAAGAAATTTAGAATCTTTCATATAGTTTTCTTAGTCTCTCTTTACACTGTTTGTCATTCCCTTCTTTCTTTATAACTCATGAAGATCTTTTCCATATAGTCTCATCTTAAAGTGCTCTACATATATTAAAATTATTTAATCTATTATTTTCAAGATGTTTTACTTTTATAATAAAACAGAACTCAAACAATTCAGTGGGATGGCCATCATTTTTCCCACTCCAAACCCTCCCTCCCCTTTTTTTACCCTTTTAAATATTATTTCCTTTGACCCTCTTAAAATTTTAGTCTCATCAATTACCAATAACGAACTTTTTCAGAATATTTTTATTCTCTCTCCTTCATTCCCTTTACCAACCCCTCAACTTGTAACAAATTAAATAACCTGTATACAGTAAATACATATGCATCTGGACACACATAGGATGGTAGTTCACAGTTTAGTTAAATTGCATCTGTCTGGAATTTTGGAAGGGTATGTCAAAAATAATGATTGTTTTTGACATACCACTTTTAGTCTCATAAGAGACTAAAGTACACCATCCAGCATTTCCACGCTTGGTTTCATGCCAAATCATTTAATTCTGTTCATCCTGCTAAAGAACCTTGTTCAGTCCTTTTCAACTACTTCCAGACCAATTTTTATTTCGATCAAAAATATTTTCCGGCCCATGGGGGGGGGGGGAGAAGGAGGGAGGGTGGGACACAACCCTTTCCCCACAGCAGAGCAGCCTGCACTCGTTGTTTAGCCAGCCCTGAAAAGGGAAGGCAGCACAGCAAAGGAGAAACAAAGATTGAAAAAGGGTAACTGAAGATAATGAAATAAAATTAAATATAAAAGATGATATGCTGTGATAAGTATGCTCTAGCTGTCAGTCAGGATCAGCGAACTGAGCCGAAAGAACTGGTAAGATACCAGAGAGGTGAGGCTTTTATACAAATTCAACTCAGTCACGTGGTATCAACTGACCAATAACCCAGTCATTGGAGGCTATGCTTCCCCCACAATGGAGAATCACTCATTTTCTCTTTTAATCATAATTATTCCATGCTGTCTTTAATTACACTTTACAATTATATTTTGTCTTTTTTTTAACCATGCATTTGAAATTAATAGATATCTTCCTAAGTAGATACCAAATAATCAGTTTCCATCCATTTTGGGTTTTTGTACAGCCTAAGCATTTTTTGTATATACTGTCATTCCATCTCCATTCAACCATGTTACAGAAAACTTTCCTTCAGATCATTCAGAATGAAATGCCTTCAATTCCATGTGTGTATTCATCAGCTTCATCCCATAAGCTCAAATTGCCATTCAACCCTACTACATGCTCCCTAGAGTTTTACAAAGACGTAACATATATCTATTTTTATTTCTTTTCAATAATTAATTCATGCTCATTATCATAATTCTTTTCATACTGATAGGTGCTATATTCCCTACACCATGGTAGTCAACATACAGTCTACAGATATTGACCTCTCATGGCCCATATGGCTTTAGTCAGCTGAGGCATTTATAAAACACATTTTAGGAAGATAAAGAATGAGCAAAGTGGGTTTTGCCTTTGCCAGACCTATGCTACATGCAACATTTTTTAATAATACCAGTCACATGAGCTCATTTTGGCTAGGGAGCCACAAGCTTAATCAAGATTCAATTTTACTCCAATTATTTTAAGATACTCTTTGCAAACTAGGATCTCTCGTAATACCTTGTAATCCATTATCCTGCTGCCCACATATCATTGAACAGAATCTTCAATCAAAATACCAATGCATTCTAGATATTTGTAGTTCAGAATTGACATGAGGGGTCCTTGGTGTTCTATGAGTTTGGTTGTTTACTTGCAAATGGTTCAATACCCAAACTAGGTAACATCATCAGGGCTACAGCTGATAATGAACCTCTGCAAGATAACAAGTTTAAAGAGCACCAAGGACCCCTCCCATTCTAGATTCACAGACATGTCTTTCTATCCAGAGATACTCCTAATAAACTTCTCTCCATTCTGTAGCTCTTTACCCACCTTCAAATCTAATTCAGATAGTGAAGAGAGAAAAAGAAAATTTGTTGTGTGAGTTCTGAGAATAGTGAACTAACAGGATTTTCTTCTTCTGTTCTGACAACTAATACTAATATTTTATGTATATTAGTTTTTATCAGTCTCTTTGCCTTTACTAAAAGTTCAACTACAAAATAAACGTTAAAATAAAACATATTACCAATAACACTTTGGCTACCCTGTATTAATAGTCTGGCATATTAACATTTGAATTGCTTTGGGAATAGGTTAAAGATGAGAAATCACAATTGCTAAGAGTATCATCCCGTTTCAGCATTTAAAACCTCTAATATTCTGAATTATGATTTTACAGCTTGACTTTGATGAACTAAATACATCAACAATTGAAATATAAAGTATTATGTTGTGAAAAAATTGTGAAAACCAAACAAAATTTTATTAGAGGTACTTCAAGACTACAGAATAAGAAAAATACAGATTGTCATAATAAATTGTTGTTTTATTGCAAGAATGGAATTTATAGCAAAATTGCAAATATAAAATCTGATTTTTCTTACCAGTCGCTTGCTATAAAGCAATGCAGTGCTGCTGCCACTTGCAATGGCCCAATTAGTGAAGTTCATTACATGCTTCACCTGCCTTGATAAACCACTGATATCATTCTGTTGTTGTATTAATTTCACCTGTCTCTCCTTTGTCACAGTCTGAACAGAGAGAACACACATATATTGAATCAATTAAAAATAAACAAAGCCTTTTATCACAATATTTAGATCTAGCAGGTGCTAAAAGATTGTTAGTGTTCTAATAATACAAAGTTGTTTTTTTAAAGTTGCAGCATGGAAATTTATGTCATATACAATTTAACAATTATGCTTTCCTAAGGCAATATTCCTAAATCAGATTCACCTGCAAGACCAGGTTGTTCTTGTAATTTAGATAAAATTGTGGGTTTTTTATGCCTTAATGTTATTTATTGCACTTATATCCACTTTCTTTTAAAACCAACTCCAAACTAAACCACATTCCATCCAAACACTAGTCAAATTTAGACAAGCTCAATTCCATCTGTCTTCTGATCATGCAGTTTTCAGTGTTGTTTAAGATTTCTAATTCAAAATAATAATTCACTTATTATCAAAAATAATGTTATCAAAACATAGTTGTGGGTCTCAGAAATTCTAACTTTCTTTATACAGCAAATCCCACTCTTGTGTCACTTCAAAATGATATTTTGATAGAGACCACTAACAAATCAATTCCATCAGGCAAACTTCCATAGATACAGTGGCATAAGTGAAACAATTAAGCCCCAACTCTAAATCTGGAGATAACAATATTAAAGTTTTATGCAACAAAATACAGCTATTCTTTTAATTTTAGTTACAAGTACCCAATCTTTCTCATCGGTTTCATTATCTAATAACACTATCTACTTACAACTTTACTGTTTTATATTTGAAATGTATATACAGTTGTGTTCAAAATTATTCAACCCCCACTGAAATTGAGTGTTTTGGCCAGTTTGACATTGATTTTGATCATT
>JAEANM010027282.1:0-10572 GCA_017656035.1 Myanophis thanlyinensis | reverse complement strand
ACCTGTGGTCGTGAATGGCTGCGTAAGCATTTCACTGCATATTGTACCATGTATGATTGTGCATGTGACAAATAAAAGTTGAATTTGAATTTGAATTTGAATTTAATGCTTTAACTAATGATTACATTTCTTGGCCTGAGCCCAGACTTAATGTTATTTGGTTGAAATAATGAACCATAAGTTCAATGCAGAAAAAAGACAGAATTGGCCTATGAAGAAATAGATGGCATTCCCCATTTTTATGAAAATCAGATGCCCAGGAAGAGAACACAAGGCAATCTGCTCACCAACAGGTCCCATTGGTTTCCTCAGGGCTGTTCCTGGGTTAGCTAGTGGAATGGCATCAGGCACCATATCATCATACCAAGTGGCTGTAGTTCTTGTCATTGGAAGATCATTGTCTGAAGATGAAGCTCGTTCTGCAGCCTCAAGCAAAAGGATCTGGATGGAAAACACAATGGTCAAAGCAAATGAAAGTGACATGGAGGCAATCATACTAAGTCTTTTTAAATAGGACATGGTGTTTAAATGGAAATCAGGACCATGAACAGCTCCTAATCAGTGCTTGAGGACCGGAGAAGCCATAATTTCTCTGGAATACGATTCTGAACCATTGGATCAAGGGAAAAAACTTTGGATTTCTGGATCACAGTCTTTAGTACCTATAAGAAGAGATTCTGAGAAAGATTGGCTGCACCTTGCAAAAACTAAGAAAAATATTTTTTGAAAACATATTGTTGAAGTCATCTAGGAGGCAAGGGAGACTATTTTCTAAAACCAAATTTAAAACTCAAATCTAAAGTCAGTATACTATGTGTTACATACACTAGGAGATATAGCAGGGAAATTTTAGAAAGAGCATTACTCAAATGTGGAGCAAACAAGCAATCTTAAATGTCCTTGTATAGGAATGTTAATATGACACTGAGAGTATTACAGACACTTATTGGGATGGATATCATGATTGGAATACTGTGCAAGAAAGATGTAATTTGTTCAGAGGAAACAGATCTGACAAATCCGACAAGAGGAGAGAAGTCTCATTATATATAAAGACACATCTATACAGAAATGTATAACTAACTGGGAGCTTGGAAGCAAATAAATTTAATAAGAACTGCAACAGGGAGGAAAATCCTGCTGAAAGTGCCTGGGTATATATTAAGACAAAAACAAATGAACTTGTGGGCATGTACTACAGGCAACTCAATAAAGCAGAAGATACAGGTGAAATTTTTGTAGACTGGATGAGCAAGATATCCCGGAAACACTATTGTGAACGTGGAGGATTTCAACTACCCTGACATCATGGGGAATTATACTCTGCAGCAAATGGGAGATCCAATAGATTCTTGACATACCTTGTAGATGACTGCATTGGAGGAAGGAACTACAGAATCAGCTATACTGGACTTAATATTTATTAACAAGGAGTAAGTGGTCAAGGAAATGGAAGTGGTAGGAACTTTGGGAGTGCCGATGTACTCCTAGAATTTACTACAGGTTGGCAGCTACAAATGTTTTATATACAACTTACTACCCTTGTTTGGTAGTTTCTAGAACACAAAGCATAGAATCATAGGTCTGGAAGGAACTGTCAGTGTATGATAGTTCATAGACCGGGAGACATAGCAACAGATCTGCCAATGGGAGCTGATTGGTGACTGAAACTGTTTTGGAGCCTGGGTGTGGCTTAGCTCTGTGCTCAGCTCTGAACTGAAACTGAAACTCCTCTCCTCTCCTCTGCTTGTGTTTTGCTTGCTACTTCTTCTCTCTACCACATTGAAGGAGTTTTTGGTATTGTATATTTACTTCATGTTATATTTTATATAAAGAAGTTTCTTGTATTTAAATGAAGCCTGCTGAATCAGTTACTTGTGCGTGTTTCTGAATGTGATTGCTGCTGCAAACTCTGACAGGGTGCATAGAGATCTTCTAGTCCAACTTCTTGCTCAAGGTAGGAGATATTACACCATCCCAGTCAGAGGTGAAATTCAGCAGGTTCTAAGAGGTTCGCTAGAACCGGTAGCAAATTTTCTAAGCAATTCAAAGAACCCGTTGTTAGAAGAAACCTCCTCATTTTTTTTCCACTTTACAGGGTTAATCCTGGTGTTGTTTCTAGCCTAATCTTTCTGCTTACAGAAACTGCCCACCCAGTCACATAACCCATCCCAGCCATGCCCACCAAGCCATGCCCACAGAAACAGTAGTAAAAAAAATTGAATTCCATCCACTGATCCCAGTCAAATGGTTGTCCAATTTATTTTTGAAAACTTCTAAGTGATGGAGCACCCACAACTCCTGGAGACAAGCTATTTCTGTTAATTGTTCTCACTGTTAGAAAATGTATCCTTACTTCTAGGTTTCTTTAATAAGCTTTCACCCATTACTTCTCATCCTGCCCTCTGGTGCCTTAGAGAATAAGTCGATCCCCTCTTCTCTGTGACAGCCTCTCAAGTATTGGATGACAGTTATCATGTCCCCCCAATCCTTCTCTTCTATAGGCCAAACATATCTAGCACATCAATTCATCATATGATTTAGCCTCCAGACTCCTTATTAAATTAAGTCTGAATTTGTAGGCACATTTATCTATGAGAAAGCATGATTTAATTCACTGGGACTTATTTCTGATTTGATGTGGATAAGACTGCATTTCATCTCCTATAGCTGTTAACAGTTATTAAGAAAAATGTGTTTAAATTAAATGTGTGGAACAAAAACTCTATTTTCCTTTAAATAAATAAGCACAAGCCGTTTAATGATATGGGGGAAAGTTATAATTTGGAGCCTGGCAAACAGAGATAATTATATTACAAAAAAGAGTGATCATGCCATAACTATGTGGTCCTTTAGCCAATCATACACGGAATCAATCATAACTAGCATTTGTGTAATCTTATGTCCTCGCATCCAGGATACCACAGCCTATGCCCTCCACTGGGATGCAAGATAACAGTTCAGATCAGATAACTGCAAGTTTTCAAGCAGCAATCCAAACCTTATATTTCTAACAGACTATTCATAATCCACCATGGATTTTGCTAAAAGATGTTGTCAGATAAGACAATAAAAAACTGGGCTCCAGAGAACCTGGCAAATATATACAGTATATAGTCCTGGACAGATTACACATTGTGCAATCTAATATCTAAGTGTAGTTTTATACTGTATGCACTATATGTAGCCATGTACATGCAAGGCTTCGTGGTTGGTCAAGTGCTCATGGCCTTGGAAACAAAGATCCACAATAATCAAAAAGAAGAGAAGAACAACAAAGATTATTAGGTGTCTTGAGGCTAAAACAAATGAAGAATGGTTGCAGGAATTGAATATGTCCAGTTTAATGAAAAAAATGAAAATCTTAAAAAATCTATGCACATAATATATTCCTCCTAAGTTCCACTTTCCTGAAGTTGAACTTCAAGGGACTGAATCTCCTGGCCTAAAGCAGCAACAGCCTTCTCTCTTTTGGTGACTTCTCACTTTGGATGGTACCTACATTATATGGTGGGATCAGCTCAACAGAATTGATCTAGGAAATCCCATATAAAAGAAAATTCTCAATCAACCCCTCCTCAGCCAGTTAGCCACTGACTCTAGCAGCTAGGTTTAATGGGAAATGTAATGTAGTGTGGAAAGCCAAGCTATTAGCACTACTTACTGTGTGCCATAAAGAATCAAAGGGAACATACCAGGCAAGAAATATTGAGGTCCTAAAGAGTTGAGGACAAGAGTTGTGTATGAGGAACAGAACATCAGTTGCATTAGCCAACCTAACATAAAAAAATCCTTCCATTTTTGGGTGAGCACAGTCAATCTAGCAGCATCTGGACACTATAATGATGGTGAAGAAATAAAGAAAGAAGCTTAATTTCTCTGAGCAAATTGGTCGTGAACAAGTTCATGGGAATGGACTATGAACCCAGATGCTTCCTAGGAATATCTAAACAAGACACCCACAAACCTGGGACTGAGATTTCAGGAATTCCTTGTCAACTTGAAGATAAGGCCTATTTTTTATGTCTTTGTTGGATGAATTTTATTTAATGGAAAATGTGAAGAAAATGTTGCTTCTCCACTTTTAAGATTCTCTTTGTTTCCTTAAAAAATGTTATTTTCCCCATTTCTGCCAAAATCTAGGGCTAATATACATTCATCTACGCCTCTGTGAAAAAGGTCCATAACTTGTGGTACAAATAAATCCTGGTTTCCTTCTGTCCAGCCCACAGTAATTTTGATCACATGCAGTGTTATGATTTTAAGAAAAGAAAAGAAGCCAGCATCATACAAGACCAGTATTGATGGTAGTAGATTTAGATGAGATATTAAGAGGAAATTTCTTAGTGGTAACATTTATGAATGTTGGAGATTAAAACATTCTATGAGCATGTGTGAACATTCTTGAGGGAACTCTAACCTGAACTATTATTAGTGAAGCAGGATATAACTATAAGAGGTAATAGGTTATGGGAATAGATAAAGCTAGCATCTATATATTTTACCAGCAGGAGAATCAAAGAACACATGTTCTGTGCATCAGTATTTTGGAAGAAAAACAGAAGGAAGTGTCCACAAATTAGGAACTTGACAGATAAAAAGAGGGCAGAAAATCAATCCTTATTGCTATCTATATCCCACTCACCACCCCGAGTCCCTAGGGAGAGGGGGCGGTATATAAATTTAATTAATAAATAAAAAATAAACTATCTATTTGAGATCAGTAGACCAAGAGGCACTGAAGAATCAATGCCTTCTATGATAAAGTGGCCTATTTCTTTCACTCAGTAGTTATCTTCGGATAGATGCTGGATAGCAGAGGAGAAATTCAGCAGGTTCTAGCAAACCTGCTAGAACCAGAAGTAAATTTTCTAAGCAGTTCGGAGAACCAGTTGTTTTTTCCACTTTACAGGGTTAATCCTGTAAGAAAGGCAGGAAAAAAACATTCTGGTGTTGTTTCTGGCCTAATCTTTTATTGCCCTGCTTACAGAAACTGCCCACCTAGTCACATGACTCCCCAGCCATGCCCACAGAACCGATAATTTAAAAAAAATTGAATTCCAACACTGCTGGATAGCCATTTCTTCAAAATGTTTTCTCAGGTCCTATATTAAGCAGTGGACTGAACTAGATGCCTTCTGAAATTTTGTCCAATTCTATGATTCTGAGCATTTTTCTAGTCATACATTAAAGAAGAACGATTGATATCTTTCAAACGATGCTCTGAGAGATGCTCCAGAAATATGGGATGGGATATCTTAGAACAGCTGATATCAATGAAATCAGGTAGATAAAGGCCAAAGGCAAGGAGAATTCTCTCAAATGGTTTCCCGAATAATTTACTTACTTTGGCTTCCAAGATATTCAGCCTTTCAGTCATATCTGTGAGCTTTGTGCAATTCATACATTCTAGAAGAAAGAAAAAACATTGAATCTGTTACAACATATGGTTAAAATAAATGAGCAACTCATATTGACCATGTTTTAATTTTATTTTAATTACTGCAATGTACTGTTTGTGCTTAGCTTTACAATTTAAAAAAAATCCCTAGGGGGGAATTGTAATGATTTATTAACACAATAACATTTCAAAAACAGTACACATTCCTATGCTGAATGTAAATAAATAGATGATTAGTTTCATAAAAGAAGCAGATGGATGATCCTTATAACAGTTAAAGAGGGGTCTATAAATCAAGCTGGCCTGGAAACAATAATGATAAAATAATGAGAAATGTTTTAATCAAATTTACTTGCTGGAGAACAAGGATTAGACACCAGGATGGTAGATGATTTGGACTACAGTTCCCATTAGCACCAAACAAAAAAGGTCAATGAATAAAGATTCTAGTAACTGTTGTTCAGAAATCTGCCCACCCAGTCACATGACCCCCCCAGCCACGCCCACCAAGCCACACCCACAGAACCGGTAGTAAAAAAAAATGAATTCCACCACTAGACTGACCCATCTTGTCTTTGCATTTGATTCCAAGGCCACCAATATTCCTATTAGGTACAGTCCTTCCAGCTGTATAGACATTTTTCCCCCTAAATACCAGTTGCTACAAACATGAAAACCAATAAAAATGGGAATGATGCCCTGTTTGTGGTCTGGATTGCCTGCTGTTGGTAAAAAAAAAAGTTGCTGAACCTGACAGATAATTTTTCAATGCATCTTAATCAGATTTTGTCCCATGGCAATAACAACCAATATGTAAAATAAATTTTAAAATCTATAAACTAAAATAAGACACTAGGTGGCAGTACCAACAAAGCAACATATTGGAAGGAAACTAGGAAAAGGAGGAAAAAAGGGAAAGGAAAAGTGAGGGACAGATGGAACTTGTCTCATTAAGAATATTATTTTAACAACAGTAAAATAGATTACAATGGAAATAACTCATCATACACACCAACCACCAGACCTACTTATTGGAAGATTGATGGATGGATGGATGGATGGATGGATGAATGAATGTATGAATGAATGAATTTTAGACAATTTGACTATGGAAAAAATGCCCCTGATGTGTTTAGTGTTAACTCACAACACAAGATTCCAATAAGTAAATGCCCACCACTGCAGAATGGGTCATTTATTTGACATTTCCCTCTGGACTTGTAGATGCTCCCTTGTTGAAAGGTTTCAAGAAAATAAAACTTTTAAGAAGGTAGGACATTCACTTTTTTTCTTTTGTACATGACAAGCTTATAAAACGTTTTACAAAAAATGTTGCAGTTCCCTTTGATACAAATGAATGTTTTAATAGGGACAAACCCATACTGACATACCGCTGAATTCAGGAAATGGCCATTTATTAGAAACTCAGAAAATGGCTCCTGCTTGAAAGAAAAAGATGGCGAAGAACTAGAGCCGTGATGGCAAACCTATGGCACGGGTTCCACAGGTGGCACGCAGAGCCACCTTGCTGGGCACACAAGCTGTTGGCAAACTTACCTTCAGCTGAGCATGCACATGCAATTGCGTATGCATGCATGCGTGATTGCAGAGACCCAGCTGGTCTTTGGGCCTCCACTGTGCATGCACTCGATTGCAGCAAGAAATCCAGCTAGTCTCCTGCGTATGCACATGCAATTGCTTGTGTGTGTGCAAGTGCCTGCACACAGAATGCATGCATTGCATGTCCAAAAGCACGTGTAGCACATATGGAGGAGCCATACGCAAGTGTGGATGGCACACACAAAGCGCATACTTTTTGGCACTTAGTAAGTAAAAGTTTCGCCACCACTGAGCTAGAGCATTGAGGGCTGGTTCCTCCACCTGAAGAGTCCAGCAATCCCATCCCTCTATTAAATGTTGAGTCTGTTCACATTGTGCATTCAATCCAGTTCCTGAATTAATCCATTCTCTGGGTTCATAATGTACAGTAAGGTTCAAAAACAGAAACAATCAAATGCTCCTATCTCAACTAAAGTTAATATTAATCTAGTTTAGGGTTAATGTTACAGTGCAGCAGCTCCTGGGTCTTTTAATAGATTTGGATAACTATTGTGAAAACGATCCTTCTGTGTATCATATATGAAAAGAGATCTTCCATACTGAAAAGAAAGAGGAGGAGGACAACTAACGGCAACTACACATAAAATAACTTTCTAATCCTATTCTGAGACCATTCCCAAAAAGGGAAATGCTGGATATAACTGATAAATCAAGGGAAAGTCAGTATCCCGATTAATTTAATTAAAAATAAATTAAAACATGTCACACTAGGGATAGGGCTGTATACAGTGGATTGGCTACATTTAAACCCCATGACTGATGCAATCTGTTACTGCCCAATCAGCCATATTTATCTGTAGTGCAGTACTAAAGTACCCATGACAAAACTCTTATCTTTTACTGCTGGAAGTCTGCCACCATTCTCTGCCACTTAAAAATATATATTTCTCAAGCCTAAATGGACTCTTTGCAGACTCTTTGCGCGCCGGAGCAGCGAAACCTAGAAGCGCAACATCCCAGCGCACATGTGCTCCAAGAGCCGGCCAGCCGGGCTTTCAGGTTCCTGGTGCACATGCATGTGCAACAAACAGCTGGTTGGTGCACATGCGTACACCGGCCGGCCAGCCAGCTCTTGGAGCATGCATGAGCACTGGGACACTATGCTTCTGGGTTTCATCACTCCAGCGCACACGAAAGCCAGCTGCCAGCATGCATCTCTGCACAAGAATGGGATGAGGAGCCAGTGGTGCCACGTGTTTTTCACAGGATGGTTTTGCGTGCCCTTCCAGAACACATTCCATAGATTCGCCACCACGGCACTAGACCAAACATTAATCTCTTTACAAGAGATAGTGGTGTTGATGGTTGAAAAGAGGAAGACTGTGGACTTCTTTGTTTCCATCTAATAGTGGTCTATTTTGCAACTCAGAATTGGTAGATCCAGCTCCAGAGATAATTTAATGTTTCTATCAAATGCTTCTTACCACTCGTGCAGAAACCCAGCCCTTTCAATGAAATCCATATGATAAACTGTTTATGGTATTTTAAGTTGCCCAAAGATGCTTCTCAGACAATGTGTTTCTCCAGAGAAAAATATCATATTAGGCTCATTTTAATCTAATTGTTCCATTATTTGCAGGGTTACATCAATAACAGTTGTTGATTCCTCGAGTTCAAAACATGGTGGCTAATAATCTAGGATTAAGTCATATCCTGACTTAAAACTGATTAGAAGCTGGCTTATTTTTGTTCACTAATAAACATATGATAAACATGATAAAATATATGGTGAACAGGTGCAGGAATTTGGAATGTCTAGTCCAACAAAGACAAGGACTAGGAGTGACATCATAGCAGTCCTCCAATATTTGAGAGGCTGACAGAAAGAAGAGGTGGCCAACCTATTCTCCAAAACACCTGAGGCAAGACAAGAAGTAACAGATGGAAACTGATCAAAGAGAGATCCAACCTAGAACAAAGGAGTAACTTCCTAGCAGTTGTGCTCTAATACTAAAGGTTTTTAAGAAGAGATGGACAGCTACATCCAGAATGGTTTAGGGCAGTGTTTCTCAATCCTGGCGACTTTAAGATGTTTGGACTTTAACTCCCAGAATTCTGGGAGTTGAAGTCCAAACATCTTAGAGTCACCAAGGTTGAGAAACACAGGTTTAGGCTCTCATATTTGGGCAGGGGTTGGACTAGAAGACCTCCAAGGACCCTTCCAACTCTGTCAATAATCAGATGGGATGCTAAGCTCCCAACGCCTGGTTTGTCTATTCATTTCTAGGCAGGAAGACAGTATAAAGCAAACAAGCTGCATTAACCACTACTATCTCTCATCTGAGGCCTATCTAATAAGCTCCCTGACTGACTGATTATAAAAACATGGCTTCTCACCAGTAGAAAAAACAAGCAGTTCAAGAAAAGATTCAATCCACCCTTTGCTAGGATTTCTACTTGGGAGTTCTTTTTTAAAATGTTGGCATGTACTGTATTCACATTAGGTTTCCCCAGACGGCAATCTGGCCTTCTCTTTTTAGCGGCTTTGTCCTTGCGTGCACCAATTTTTAGAATGGAAAAACCCCCAGCGGAGTCTTGGAGAAAGTTCCCCATTTCCCTTTGCTATCTTCTGAGGCCTTAATAGCAAGCCTCCGACACCATGAACTGAGGGAATTCCAGACATTAATAATAGGACCTGCAACTTCCTATTCCTTTCTGCCCAGGCATCCATTACCAATGATGACAACCACCGCCATTTCTACAAGTACCCCTCCCCACTCCATTTGCAGGAAAGCAGTTAAAAGCATCCCGCTTTGAAAGAGAGTGGAAGATAAATCTCTTCTCAGCAGCCCCCAAATTCACCTCCAGAGACCTGGCTTTGCACCTCCATTTTGCTAAAACAACAAGTCCTGTCCTTGTCAGAGGTTCTACTCTGGAGCAAATTACTCAGGTTTCTGCTGCAGCCGGCATTGGGTTTCTACTGGAGCCTGCTGGTTTTTGCCAGGGTGGCAAAAGATAGAACATTCTAGGCCGGGCCTGAGCCCTTTTATCCCCAGATGTGCCATTGCTTCCTTCACAAAACCCCTCCGTGGTTTTGGGTAGCTCATCTGCTTAGCAGATGTGCTGCTTCTATGACTCCCAAGGTTTTCCCCTAGAACAAATGTACAGATGTTCACTGAGGTACACTCTTCCTCCTCCTAAACAACATTTTACTTCCTTGGAAGCTAGTAGGCTCTCCGATCAGCTCCAGCTGGGATCCTAAAATCTGTTTTCAGCAGGGACACAACAACGCGACAATGATGAGTGCTTTTCAACCCAAGATGTTTTTGAACTCAGTAATTTTTTGCTTAGGAAAGACAGAATATATGACACAAGGGAGTCAGATTACAGAATCAGATTTCTTTTATGCAAAAAGATGCCTGTTGAAGGCCACTGAGCTGAACTTTACAGATAGTCCTTGACTTATAACGATATGGTTTAGCAACCATTCAGAATTACAAGGCGCATTAAAAAGTGACTTATTTATTTATTTTATTTATTGAATTTATATACCGCCCCCTCTCCCTAGGGACTCGGGGTGGTGTACAGCAAGTAAAAAACACATAAACAAA